>BGNK01005842.1:0-33266 GCA_003297005.1 Symbiodinium sp. clade A Y106
GTGAGGTTGGGAGCGCGCCCGTGCACGACACTGCTCCAAGGCCAGGTCAAGGCTAATTTGGGGTGTGCACCCCGGCGGCTTCCACCGTGACAAAACTGCAGCATCTAATTCGTTCAGACCGAGGCCCTCCTTTTTCCACAACTTGTCAACTGAGCTGAAGCGAGTCTTTGCTGAAGCAACATTGGAGTGATTGTCTGGGAGGTTTCTCTGCTATGGTCCATTTACGCATCAACGAGCGCNCCCCATGGTTTTGAGGCATGCGATCTTGAACGGGGGGCGAGGGGGCATCTTGTCTGAGAAACGGCGTCGGCGTGCGGCTCAAGCCCCGGGGGGCACGGGGGGGCGGGTCCCCCATTTCCTGAGACTTGAGCCAAAATGGCTACTGCATCTCTCTCTCTCTCTCTCTGCAGCTGCATCCTGATTGTTGCTGAACATGTATGCGTCCAAGCATCAAGTCTTGTTCGGCCGAGAAGCCAAGCGGACCATTTGAGCCCCGAGACTCTGCGAATAAAGTTCTCAAGTCATGGAAACCGCTTCCTTCACGCGCACTCAAGTTTCCAAATTGCAGACCGAGGCTCCCAAAGAAAAATATGCTACTGGAGACACATCCGCTGAGACCCACCATCATGATGCCGTTCAGTATGTGCGCCTGGGCAACCAGGCTTGCTATGCAAAACAGGAAGGCTACAAGTTGCATGGTCCCCTGCGTCGACTGCTCCGCATGTCAGCTGAATAGCAAGGCTGATGCCACCGAAGGTGAAGGAATTCAGTCCGTCTGCCAATCTTCGGAACTCCTGCGATGGAGAAGCAAACCGTCCATGACGGATGCTCTGAATCGGCGTCGTCAGGGTAATATCGCGCCATGCACTGATGAGACGGGACAACCGATGCCAGACGAGGTCACCTTCCTCTGGTTCAACAACTACATGGCCGACATCCCCACAGTCGATGCAACAAACTCCCGTCAGTGTGACGAGTTCACCTTGCACAGAATGCTTGCCGGAAGCCTCCTTGTCAATGTCATCCAGACCGCTGACATTAACAAAGTGGTTGACCAGATCTTGAGAAAGAACCTGTCTCGAACGAAGATTCGGCTAGCCGCTAGCAGTAGCTGCAGAGTGCAAGCCTGCCATGTGATGCTCTGAGCGTTTTGGATGGCAAGATCATGCACACAAGCCTCGGTGGTGCCGTCGCCATTCTGCAACCTTGTAGATGTGGGTTCAAGCATCCAATCGCAGCATCTCTGCAAACCACGACTCGTTTAATTCGTAACATGCCACCCAGCCACCAGTCTACACAGTAACACACATAGCCACAGAGCAAAACAGCGCCTGAGGGGATTCTTGCAGGAGGGGCAAGGTTTGCTACATGCTGAAGGAAGCCAGCGGCTGAGCTTGCAACCAGCGAATAGCAACAGGGTTATGCTGTGCAGCACGAGCGCAGATCTGAGGATATTTGCATACCTGTAGCAAGCAAAAACCACGCCTACATGCTTGCAGCCGCATCAGACGATGTGCAGCTGTGCAGCAATGCACGTTTGAAAGAATATTGAAAATTGCACTGGTCGCACTTGTACCTCCGCCGTCCGTCGTGGCAAAAAAATTGTAGAGATTCGTCCGCACATGCCGACTGGGACGCAGTTGCGGACATGCAGGCAAAGAGCGCCGACTGAGGATTTGCGCTGGATGCTCTCCACATATTCAAGCACTCGAGGTGCACATATCTCATCGTGCCTGAGCCTGGCGAGTCTTCGCAGAGCTGCGGTGAACACTGCCATGCTCTTTGAAGCACAGCACACCCCTTCGTCCGAGGAGCACAGACATGGCGAGATGAGTCCTCAGTCAGTCCAGACGAAATCAGTCTTCAACATCCTTAAACTTCACCTTTGTTGGTTCAGAACCTTGCATTCGCCTGATCGGCTACTCAGGTGCAGATTCTTCACCAGGACGCAGTCGCCCGAGAGTCGCATATGGTTTGGGAATGTTTGTAACATACATTCCGTGCCAGCCGAAAAAATTTCCTTGACCTCCGTTCAAGTGTCTTTCCTCCCGGAGTTTGCGAAGATTCGCGTTGTGCAAGCCTTGCTTGCGCAACACTCTTCGCCAAATCCGGCGGATCTTGCTCAAGTTAGCATGCAGGACGCTTGCGACGAGGAGAGGTTGTGTAGTAAGTTTTCAGCTATGTAAACATACCGAAACTCGCAATCAAAACCAGCTGCGTCCATTCTCGGTTCCACCGAAGCAGATGCGGCAAGTGGGCTGGCCGCTATCCAAGTCGCCAGTTCCCTGCAGTCGTTGGAAAAATTCTGCATCACGCATGGAACCCACTAGCCAGGCCTCACTGACACCAGTCCTTCCGAGCCGTGCAGCATAAATGCCCTGCCCATGGCTCTGGCTGCAACAACGTTGCCGAAGGCGGACGACGATGTAGCTGCTCCACGCAAGCCAAAGCCAGAACCTCAACACCATGATTCCAGCACACCTTTTCCGGCACCAAGATGATGGTTCGAACTCCACTCAAATCTGGCTGTGACGTCTAGATTGGTCCATTGGTCGTATCTAAAAACAAACTGCCTCGAACAACGCCTTGCCATGGATCAGATATATACATTATGGGACATACCACCTTTTATCATCAAGTGTACGACTCTGCCTTGCATTTGCTAGCGGGAGCTACTTCAGCGTACCCTAACACATCAGAACATGTGGCAGTTGCCCTCGCACTCTGGCGCTACAAACCGAAAAACCAATGAGGCTTCTTAGGGCCTAGGCGAATCAATATGCTCAGACAGACGAGGGGAGGGAGGGAGAGGGAGAAAGAAAGAGAGAGAGAGAGAGAGAGAGAGAGAGGTGCCAGCAGCAGCCGACAGGAACCGAAAATCTTGAGGCACTACGAAGCACTTTAACTTTATTGATTTCCACATGAAAAACTAGTTCTTGCGCCAGTCCACGAGCAAGCACCACCCTGCACTTCGAAGGAAAGCGCGGTTTGAAGCCAAGGCTGCAGATGCTCCCCTTGTCCTGAATTTCACAGCAGCAGTTCGAGCAAAGGAAACGAAGGGAGAAGAGCATATACAAGGAGGAGCTCGTAGCAGATGTTGCAATACATTGTGTATCATACGGTGCATCATATGTTGGCACATAACTTCGTAATTTATATTGAAATATCTAATGTGCATGATGGTTTGTAATAAGTTTTGGTATTAAGCTGTGTGCTGTTTTCTACTAGACTCGATTATGTTATACCATATCATAACTCTACTGCTGCTGTAACAAAATGCGGTATTAAAACATACTACCACATACTGTAACATACTATAACACACCACAACAAACCATAACATACTATGACATACCATGACATACTATAACATACCATAACATACTATAACATACCAAAACATACTATAACATACTATAACATACTATAAAATACTGTAACATACTGTAACATATTGTAACATACTGCAACATATTGTAACATATTGTAACATACTGTAACATATTGTAACATATTGTAACATACTACAACACGCTACAGCATACTACAGCATACTATAAAATAACAAAACATAACAACACATAATGTTAAACATACTATAAACTATAAACTACTGAAACATAGTATCACATACATGACCTGCATAACAGAATTTAACATAATGACAAGCCTGAAAATACTCAAACGTTATGTTAAATATACTACACTATATCACACAACATTATACTGTCTTATATTGCAGTATGTCATCTCATACTATATTGTATCCAATGATATTGTATCATCAAAAATTTTGTTCTATTATACAGGCTGAACCCAACATGAGCTAATACAAAACAGATATGATCAAATATGCATATAAATATGTATGTACATAGATACATATATATATATATATATGCTACCACCCCCCTCATGTACCCACGCTTTGTGCTTGAATTGTGCGGGATCGTCGTCGTGTCCCTGCAAACCTTCCCAATCTCCACTACATTAGTCCTGTGGCTACTATTCACACTTTTTTATACTAGGCCGACCTGTAAAAGTACATGTATGGATCGTTGAATCCTACGTTTATTCACGTTTTGATAAAGTATAAACCTACGAGCAAATACTTTTTTGAAAATTCGCACCTGTGCTTGCACGATTTACCAACATACACAAACACTCTCAACAGAATTATGGCTTATTCTGCTGACATATTTGTTGTTAGAAGCCAGCTGACAGCTGAAAGAGGAGACCCAAGATAATTCAACATGTTTTGGCTGCACATTGAACTTTCTACTCCATTCTACTCTTCTTTGGTTACGCTATATTACTGTTGGTACTGATTACATGCGTTTGTTGTTCTCGCTGTGTTGTATTGATATCAACTGTAAAATTTACATGTTTATTCTGAGTTTAGTTCATCTTTAGCCTGTGCATCGTTTGAGTCATGTCCATCCTATCGAGCTGGGGCTTGTCTGTTCTCACAGCATCGTTTACAAGTTTCGAACCTAATACATGATGACCACTAAAGACTCCTGTNATCGTTTGAGTCATGTCCATCCTATCGAGCTGGGGCTTGTCTGTTCTCACAGCATCGTTTACAAGTTTCGAACCTAATACATGATGACCACTAAAGACTCCTGTATGTCAGAGTTTTGTTCTTTACTGTAAGCACCGGTTAAAGCCGCACAAAAATGAAAGTGCACCAATTAAAGACACCCCCATGCAAACATGAAGCAACACACGTTATACATGTACCCTTAGGAAAGTGCAAGCTAATCCAAAACATTTTCCATATAACACTAAATGTTCCTTAGTCTTCAGTCGTAGACGAAAGTAGACGACATGTATAGTTCCGCACACGATAACGGACGAAGACGATCAATGAAGTGGTCTTGTTATAGTAACGCCTTCAAGCAGAGATTCATACCTAGTCTTGTACAGGAAGCAAGNGTATAGTTCCGCACACGATAACGGACGAAGACGATCAATGAAGTGGTCTTGTTATAGTAACGCCTTCAAGCAGAGATTCATACCTAGTCTTGTACAGGAAGCAAGGATTAATCTCATGAGCATGTTGCACATATGCAGTAACTTATATGCATATGTAACCACATCGCAAAAGCACATATGTCATATGTGTGCTCTACAAATGAAGCCCGTCAATGCATCAAACTATCAAACTAGTGGTTAGGCCGACTAAGTTTCATCGACTTTTTTGCACCTGTCGAAAGGGTACTATTTTCAGATTTATCAAGATGAAATTCAGTGTTCCTAGTTGTACGATGCCGCTGGACGGGAATTGCTGTGCTAGTCTAATTGTAAACAGTAAAACAGAAGTGACGGGATGAATCACACAATCACAGCTGTATGATAAGGGAAATGTTTCCTGAAAGAGCCAAGCACATACAAAGCATTGTGGATATGTTACCTCGCAAAGCAGTACCGGTGTTAAGTCTCCGCAATGCCCGCGCGAAATCTGTAGTATCTATAGAGCACAAATTGACGACTATCCACAGAACAACGACAGGCTCGAAATACAAAATGCAATGGTCAAACCGCAACGTTCCGTATTCAAACGTATTCAAAACGTTTTCTGTTGAATACGCCTCGGNGGGGGGGGGGGGGGCGTACCATATATATATATATATATATGCTAGCCCCCCTCCTATTGACCAACCCTGGTTGTCATGGTTTGCATTTCTTCTCTCACATGAAGTCTGCGAAGCACAGTCTCCTGGGAGAAACCTGCATGGCGCACTACCTTCGCAGTGGCCTGTACAACAGGTATTTTTCTTCTTCTAAGAGCTTTTCCCCTCTCGATGCGACCTTGTAAACCAAGCCACGATAGCATTCGACCCTATCACCTCAGAATGCTTGCTCTCCGATAGGAGAGCTATACGATAGGAGAGAAGCGATCAGTTAGGCAAAGTCTTCCGAAGAAAAATTGTTGGATATATCGTAGCAGCCGTTTGGTGGCATGTAGCCCATCAGCACTGCATGATCCACTGGTGCGGTCGGAGAGCGGGTGTCATTCGGCGAGCGTCCCACCAAGAACGAGATGATCCACGAGCGGATTTCCGGCGAGAGAAGCAACCACGACATTGCGTTTATTTTTTGCCTCCTGCTTGGCTGAGTTCGCGATGCAGGGCAGTAGGTACATCTTACGGTGAATTAAGGACCGTCCTCACGATAGTCCAACTGTTTGGAAGGGTGATGTCATATTAGACACCCGAACAGTAACGCTTTGAACATCCCGGCGATAAAGCCCAGGAATCTGCAGCAAAATGCCGACTTCTCATTACAAATTCCAAATTGGCTGTATCAAGGCATGGTCTCATTCCGAATTCCAAATTTTACAGACCCAACTCTGTTTCAGGGTGTATGAGCCCGGATTGACTATATGCAAGCATATCGAGAAGCGAAGACAGTTAACTCACAAACAGTCAATCCAAGCTCACTCATCAGTGGTGCAGGGACGGAGAAGGTTGCAATCCAGAGGCATCACTTTAATCAGATAGAGTCCCCCATCCAGATTTTGCAATGGTTACTGCCAGTCCGAGTCATCAAGCTGCCAGGCAAACAGAGTGTTTGCACACCTTCAGGGTTACTCCAATCAACAAGGCCAGGTGCAGGTTCTGCTTTGCCAAACAGCAGAGCCGGTAGACCACCATAGGTTCTATGTTGCCGAAGCTGGGGCGATAGACCACCATGACGCCCAGGGTGCCAATCAGCTGGGGCGCCAGCCCATGGAAAACTGGGCGCAGAAGAGTTTGCAAGTGGAACAAGGCAGTTCAACTCCCAGGGCCAGGTGTAGGTTCTGTTTTGCCACACAGCAGAGCCGGTAGACCACCATCATGGATTTGGAGCTCGCTCAAGTCAAGAGCTGTCAGGCACTCAAAGTGTTTGCGCACCTCCATGGTCGTGGATTCCCAACGCCAATCTATGAGTCCAAGCGCAGGTGCAGAGTATTGTTTCCTTCCACGGAAGTAAACATCAGCTGGGGCGCCAGCCCAAGAAACACGGCGCAGAGACCATCCACGGAAGTAAACATCAGCTGGGGCGCCAGCCCAAAGATACACGGCGCAGAGACCATATATTGGCAGTAGGAGCAGGAGTCCACAGGTATAAGGCCAAGCTGTTGTCAATGCCCAAGGAGGGTTCACATCAGTTGGGGCGCTAGCCCAGAGATTCCCAGGCACCAAAATTATAGCAAGGTATCCAGTGTGTCCAGGACTTCCAAATATCTGCCATGAAAGTTGTCATAAAGTCCCCACGAGAGTAGGGCGGTCTCTGGAAGCAGCTGGTCATGGCGGATAAGGAACATGGCAGAGGCGCGTCAGACAGCTAAGTGTTTTCGGCTCAAGGCGAGTGATCAGTTAAAGATTAGAACATAGGGGGGTTACACATTCAGTTGATTATGAGGCAGCCGGGAACCTAGTCAATTTGGTCAGGTGATTAGCATAGGCTCGGTATTGCTCAGTACTGTCGCCTTCAGTGCATGCAGGATTCATCAGCAATGCAATTCAGCACGCATACACCATCGTGAGCAGCGGGCAAGTTATGTTTGTGGATTCACGGTGGACATTTCATCATCAAACATCCCTATCATGAATTATGAATTATGAATTAATACCGACAACGCAATAAATTATTAATTACGGGCGTGCAATTACGGGCGTGCAAGTACTTTGCTTGTAAGCAGTGGCCTCTGCATGGGGAGTCCAACAAAGAGTATACAAACTAGAAATTTAACAAACACCAAATATGCGCAGGGCCATTGCGTAAATCGATGGAAGAGGGCTTTAGGCCCAACGCAGGATCCGAGGAATTAGAGTGTGTCAACTAGAAAGGAAACAAAGTCACATTAAACAAATGAAAGCTAGGAACCGCAGAACCAGCCTAAATACCCTTAACTCATAGAATCAATCAAGGTGGTGCGTAACAGCACCATTCTCAAGCACCAGCCCCGGATCCTGCAACTCTGGTCTCCTGAATACAAGCGGCGTTTGTTTAAGCCGCTTGGTCGCGGGCAGGCTTGGATCAGGCATCCAGTCTTGCGCTATTTCCACACTCAAATCAGCGGTGGAAGGCACTGGAAATCCCACTTCAGTCAGTTGTTGCACTACTCTACAGGGAAGTGTTCGCACAGAAATTACTGTCCAGGCAATGAGCACGACTCTTCTGGCATTATTGGGCCAGTCCTGACTAGCATGCAGCAAACGCCTGGCATCGAAGATGATCGGTTGATCTTGTGCGGTCAGATTGAGGCCCTGTACTAGCGTGCCGTTATGTTCACGAGTATCTGGGCCATCCTTGCCCGAAATCCACAATCCTCCCCCTACACCCTTACTCAAGACCTGGAAAAGGGTTCCGCAAGGCCCGTTGCGCACATCTCTGTGAGGGGGCCTGCTGAGGTCTTCGCGCAGTGCAAAGGTTGTGTATCTAAAGTGGGGTCTTTGCTGCTTAATGAAGACATTGACCAGACGCGTCAGGTGGGGATGTGTTAGGGTGCCATGAAGCAGGATGGTGGATGATCTGGGGCTAGCTCCAGAGAGGATGACTTTGGGTTCAGAACCATTATGTGCCCTATCCGGGTTTCTGGGGCATGATTTGAACGACTTGGGGATTGCATACCAAGCTTCAAGTAAGACGTCCCTATCAATAGGTGGGTTGGTTCGGGACTGAAATTTCTTATAAGAAGCATAACAGAGTAGCTCCGAATCAACAAGTCTGAAGTCAACCCCAAGGGCCCTACTGAAGCTGCGGATTTGTTCATGGGTGAAGCTGTCCAATCCGTCGTCATCTGGGTCCTCTTCATCTAGAGTCGTGTCGGTTAGCATCGCTTTCGGGCAGGAGGCAGTTTTCCCGCAGCACCTTCCAACAAGCAATACTACATTCGGTTTTTGGCTGCATTCATGCTTTGAGCCACTCAGTTCACATGAAAGCATGATGTCAGGTCGATCGCTACAACCATAGGGAGCGCTCAAGGCACAAAGACATCAGTGATGTGGCTCAGTCAGTGAGGCAGTATGGATTCTTTTAGGGGAGGGGACATGTTTTGGCTCCCCGTCGCTACCACCATATCAGGGAGCGCCTAGGGGAGTTCTCAAGGAACACATGGGGATTTCACTCCACAAAGAGTGCAGGGCAAATTCCGATATTATCATGTTGGGATGGAACCTGCCACTATCTTGACACAGTTGGGGCAAGGAAGTGGGCAGGGCATGATTCAGGCGCTAGCTCTGCAGCACCTTCACACCTGGCCTTTTTTATGCAATGCGCGGCGCATGTCCTGATTGCAAAGTCCTGGCAAGTGCATGCGTTGAATTATAAATTATTTGCAGTGAACTAACAATTACAAATTTAGGGCTCACGGCGACCATTGGGTGCAACAAGGATTCAACACACAAGAGAAACCATAGAGCTCAGAAAAAGCAATTAAGTTGAGGGTCTGTCACTAGGAGCCTCAGAGTATGCAAATTAGTGCAGTGCGTTATAAATTTTTTGCAAAGAATTAGCCAGGTCTGTTGTTTGCAGGGATGAAGTGGATTACTGCAGAATGGGGGCAAATAATAAGCATAACATACTAATTAAAGTACCCCACGGCAGTAATCTCTGTTTGGTAGGAAGAAGGATTTGTCAGTTCTGCACAGGACCGGTCAAACATAATCTAGAGAACAGGTATGACTTGAACTTAGGGTTCCGACCAGGAAGATATCCTGCAACTGACAAGTCTAGTGTTTCAGCGCTGATTCTGTAGGAGCGCTTGAAGCAGGTTGTTGCCCGTTGTTGGCTGTGTTGGCAACTGTGTAATCAAAAAGTTGGGCTGCGGCTGGGGTAGACCAACCTGCTGGGAACTCAGGTGATCTGAAAGTCGCAACTGAATGCCCTGGGATCCCGAGTCCACCGAAATCGGAATGACAGTCGGAGAGGACTGTCCTGCTACCGGAATCTGTACAGGGATCGTCGGGGCCTGACCTGGGCCTAGGGTAGTCGGCGGCGTCGAGGGTTGCTGGAAATTCATGGGGGCTGCAGTCCCATTGCCCGAACTTGTGGTTGCACTCTCTGTCGGGACGTTGTCTCTCGGTGGCTTACGCACCGGAAGTTTGGGGAGTCTTCCCAGTATGTCATGCAGAATTGGCATGTCATTCTGCAGGGCTTCAAAACCCGAGGTGATCTTGTTATCACACTCAGCAGTTTGATCAACCAGTCCGCACGTGAGAGACTCGAGGCGGATCAACCTGTCTTCGCAGGTTGCAACCATCTCTGCACTGCTCTGCAAGGTTTGCTGAGCACAGTTCGATGCCTCGCGTCCACTCGCCACCATGTCGACCAGTTTCTTGATCTCCGGGACAACTGGTCCCAGCCCTCGCACCAGGGATACCAGATTTCTGATGTCAGAACAAGTGCTCCCATTGAGGTCCTTGTACATAGTGCACGCCTTGTCATGCTTCTGATCCATGACCACACGTAGTACAGTCATCCTTTCTGAGACCTCTTCAATCTTGTCATTCAGCTGCTTTTGCATGCGAATCAAGAACTCTTCGATCGCTTTCTGAAGTTTCTCCAGGGCAGCTTCCTGTTGTTGCACTGACGGTTGCTGGACCACCACGCCGAGCGTTTCCGTCACCCTGTTGAAAAATCCACCAAGCTTGCCACAGTCAGTTACCACCGTGTTGAGCAACTTGTGGAAGTTTGCTACTTCGGTTGCCATGGACTTGACTGTGCTCATGTGACTGACCACTTCAAGTTGATGCTTTTTGACGACTCCAAGTTCCGTCATCAGGTTCTTGATCTCGCTCTCCGTCAACTTAAGGGCCTGAAGCTGAGCCTTGACGTCTTTCAGTCCGTCCTCGGCCGACCTAAGGCTTTGAAGTTGAGCGTGAATCTCCTTCAGGGCATTGGCATCTCCACTCGCTGTTCCAGTCATGGACATCATGGAGCTCTTGACCTCTCGCAAGGTGTGTACGAGGTCATCAGCCTTCGAATTTTCTTGAAGCTGAGTTTGTACTGCTTGCAAAGTCAGCATGATCTTCTTTTGCCAGCGGTGCATATGATAGCTGACTGCTATCAAAAGCAGTAGAGACGCCCCAAACAGGAAGATTTCCACGTAGGTCGCTCCAACCTGCGCCGCACACCACACCCACTCAATCAAGGTGGTAAAGGGCGAAAGCAGATCCATGGTTCAGCACCGGTGCCTATGTTGGATTGCTGGCTACAGGCGTCGCTTGGCAGGATTAGCTCAGGCAGAATTTGCGTCCGACCTGCCCCCCCCTTGTGACATGATTATCCTGAAACGACAAGAAATTGATCAAGGATTCACATCCATTCATGAAAGGGGGGGTTGGTTTGATGTTCTTTAAGCATATAAACTTTCTTATGACGCATGTCACGGACAACTCTCCGAAAATGACTAAAGTTGTATGCTTCTTTAGCTGCCATGTCAGCGAGTTCATTAAGGGCATGTCCCTTATGTGCCTTGACATGTTTGGCGGAAACGGAAGTACACAAGCCTTGCCATAGTGATGTAAGGTGATTTGTGTCGGGGATGTGACAGGTGGGTTGAAGGGACTCATCAAGGAGCTGGAGTACATATTCACTATCAGTCAAAAAGACAACAGGGATGGCCGGGTGGTATTGTTTGAACTGCTGGATCAGCTTGAGGGCCTGACATGCTGCTACTATTTCCGCACGGATGTTAGTGCAGTAACCATCAATTCGACCTTGTGCTATGATCGCCGAGTCAAGTTCAGCATAAGGTGCAAGGATCACTACGCCGTAGGAGCCATGAGCAAGTTTAGAACTACCATCACTACAGAAAACAATGGTTTGAACATCATCATTGGAGTCACTGGGGGCCACGTACTTATAGGGTGAAGGATAGGGTTCTTCCACCGGTGGGTGGCGCATGGCAAGCAGCCTGAATTTATCTCCCACCTGGAGCAGCATGCGACCATGTAGGTCACAATCATTTAGGTTGTGGTAATATGTGAGGGGGACAAGGTCTTTACCACCAAGCCACCGGTTAATGGTCTCTTCCCATTGAGGTCTATCCAGGGCGGCCTGATACCAGTAAGGGGGTTGACCAACTAGTCTAACCGCCTCCAGGGCTTTTTGGAGAAAACGAGCTGCATTCGGCCAAAAGCCCAGGCATCTTTTCTGTCTGTGACCATTTCTAGCTAGCCAGTCTTCATTCCTAACTCCTAGAATTAAAGAAAGGGGTGAGCGTCTGTCAGGAGGGAGCCTAGCTGCATGTCCCCAGAACCTAAAAAACGCCTGGGCTTGTACGGCTTCCCATCGGCAGTGATTCATGCATTGCGCAGTCATACGGGCAGCTCTTCTCCTGACAACCTTATTGAATCCCAGGGGCATAAAGGGGTCAGAGGAGTATCTACAAAGACTGCCTAAAAAGGATGTGTGTAGGGTTTTGAGTGTCTTCTGAACGGCTTGAATGGGTCTGATGCATGCACTCATCCAGCGCCATTTGCTGGTCACATATGAATTAAGCAGATGCAACTTCTTCCTAATTGAGCCAGCCGGCCTTTTCAGCAATTTAAAGTGACCCCAGAAACTATTCGTGGTCATGGCCAATCTAGCATTCAACACAGCTTGACAAGAAAGCCTAAAGCCAACAAGAATCCCGAGGAAAGTAAAGTGATCGACTATTTCTAAGGGAGCCCCGTCAAAGGTGATAGTATCACGTTGAATGAAGGGGGCGGGCAGGATTTTACATTTAGCGAGAGAAAGGGTCAAGCCAATGGCAGACAAACAATCACGAATTTGAAGCAACATACGCTGGAGCTGAGCAAAGCTTGTTGCAAGAAGAATCAGATCATCTGCGAAAAGGATGTTGAAAAGTTTAACAGGAACCCCGCCCGATTCAACACATATCCAGGTAGACTCAGTTTCCTGCCAGTTATGGATGACATCACCTAGGAAGTAGTCAACCACCCTAGCAAAAATTTCAGCACTATATGAAGATCCCTGAAGGATCCCCCTGTCAATGTCCTGTGACCAAGTAAAATCAGCCATGCTAAGGAGGACAGAGGAATATGTTATAATTAACAGGAGTAACTCAGCCTCGCGACGCGGTCCTAGAACACGAAAGAATTTACTAACTGCAAGGTGGTCCAGATGATCAAAAGCGCTGGCAATATCTAATTTAGCAATGACCAAGGGTAGGGCGTATTCATTTGAAAGGCGAATACACTGCTGCAAGGCATACGATCCCTCAAGAGTTTGGGCGCCCGGCACACTACTTAGTTGACCCGCCGTCATTCGCGGGAAGTGTGCGCGAAGTCGATAGAGGAGTATTTTTGTGAACACTTTGCCAGGGACAGAAGAAAGAACTATGGGACGAAGATCTTTGGGGGAAAGAGGGGCAACTACCTTAGGTATAAAGGTAAGGCGGGAGACAAGCCACTCATGAGGGACTTGCGTATCTCCTAGAAGAACACAGTTAAAGTAATCGGTGATGTGATCCCTGAGTTCAGTGTGCATAGTGTGCATAGCAATCTGTAAAAACTCATAGCTGATCCCATCAGATCCACAAGACTTCCCTTTTTTACAGGTTGCAAGTACCCCGTCAATTTCTTCTGGTGTGCAGAGTCTAGGGGCAATAATTGGACCCACAAATTCTTTCCATTCTTCAATTGCCATATTCTTGGGGCGGGGATCAGGGGGTGTGAACTTAAGGCGGAAGAAATGTTTGAGGTCGCACACTGCCTTAGTTCTGCCCCCAGCTCTTGTTAGATAGTTACAATGAGTCACCAATGAGGATTGTCTTCGCTTGAAGAAGGAAATTACTTTGTAATCACCCGCTGCTCCTCTGTCCAACAGTTCAGTGTACCATTTTTGTTTAGCTGCGGCACGACGATGAACGATATGCAGCCCTAGGTCCCTTGCAGGGTTACCCCTGAGTTTCCTACGCTGTTTAATTAGAGCTCGAATTTCGGGGGGATCTTTATAGCGACAAGAAGCATCTCGGAAGGAACAAGTCTTACAGGCAGCCGCGAGGGAGGACATAGTCACATCCTGCATGTTTAAATCCAAGGACTCAGCAAGTAAGTTACAAGCCTCAGTGGCTTGGCTAGAGTTTACCAGCCATTTTCCGCTACGATGTCTATCCGGCTTTCGTGGCTTCATACGCGTATGCGGCACTAGCGTCTGCGTCAGTAGAACTGCCCTGTGGTCAGATCCTAGGATTGTGTTAGAATCAACGACAGCTCTAAAAAAGGAGCCAGACACAAGGGGCTGAGAAGATAACACATAGTCAATTTTGGAAGTCGACCCACGAGAATTACACCAAGTATAGGAGTTAGGGGGCCAGAATTCCAAGCCATGGGATCTGATCAGCAGATTACTGAGCGACGCTCTTTCATCACATGCACTTGCATCTGCAGTGAATTCAGCAGCACCTAATTCATAATTAGTATCAANTTAGTATCAATGCAGATAATTAGGGGGTCATGCATTCGCCTTGACTGCGTGAATTCTTCAAGTTCACTCTGGAACTTTTGCCACATGTCTAAGCAGTCTTCCCTTTGTCCATGAGGGAGATGTGCACTTACATAGAAGCGCCTAGTAGCGTCATGTCTAATTATAACTCCAATTCCAACTGTCAAGGGTACAATCTCAGTGACGTAAGGGAGGAGCCTAGCCGGGAGCCCCAGGGCTACTGAATGATGAGTCTTGGCAAGATTAGCAGTGTAAAAACCCCAATCACCGTCGAGTCTGAAGTCATGGAGCTTCCATGGGTCATTCTGAGAGGCAAACCCACCAACCTCCTGAAGGCCTATGACGTCCAAGCCCTCTAGGCCTAGTTGGTCCCAACAGGTTTCAACTTCTCGGAGGGATTTACCTTGGAGGTTCCAGCTGACTGCATGAAATTGAACGGTTTTCTGAGCTAGCCCTCTCTAGCCGAGCTACTACCATATTGGCTGTAGCATTCTTGAAGTGTGTCTGGGGGACGATTGGTCGCCGCCGCAAAAGCACTAGCACTGATGAACCACTCCATGTGATTTCCGCGGTTGTCAAGCAGGAAACAGTCGCCCGCGACAGGGTCTTTCTTGTCAATATGATGTAACACCTGAACATGATTCAGAAAGACCCTGCCTTGCCAGACAATCTCCGGTGTTGCGACCTTGCAACCCTGAAAATCAGGAAGGTTCTCAAAGAAAACCTTAGTGAGCACGCATGCTCGAACCCGGGCTCGTTCTTCAGGGTTCTTATTCTTTGTCGCCCACAGTTTGCACCCATTTTGACCTTGGATCCCGCTCTTGAAGGCCTTTGTTTTGAGAGCCGCAATGATTTTATTCTGGAAGGTTCTAAGGATTGAGATATGGGCGTTCGGGTCAGGAAAGGCAAGTGTCAATCAGACGAAATTGGTCCTGGAGGCTGGGGCCCACAGTTCTGCGCAGCACTCAGGATGGCCTACATTGTGTAGCATATGTTTTACCTCTTCGAAAGCTTCGGATTTGCGTGCATCTGTCCATCCTCCGACAACTATTTGTAAGTCATCGGTGTCAGGACGCACATCTTCTGTTGCGAAGTGAGGGGATCTAGGGCTACGGGGGTGACCTCCCGAGCCTCTGCGTGGAGTTTGGGGTCAAGCCATCACAAATAGGGGAGAAGACGAACTCATGACTGCAGCAGGCCCCCCGGTTTATGACCTAACTCAACAGGATGCAGATGAATCTGAGCACGATGAAGGACATTCAAAACAATTGGGCTCAGGCATGGGACCCTATAAAGTTTTCGGAGGCATTGGAGGAGAGGCAATTGTTGCACCCACACCAACCCTTGCCCCAGCCCCTACTACTCCTTTTACCCGGCTTGCTCAACATGGACCAGCACCTCCGTGGATATCAGATCTACTTGATTCCATGGCCACTCTGCACCAGAAACAAGATAGGACCCATGTAGATGTCCTGGAGTTTGGAAGTGAGATCAAGAATCAAGGCCTGAGACTTGATACTCTTGAACTGGGTATGAAAGAACACACCCAAATGCATGAATCTGCGAAAACTCGTCTTGATGAATTGGAGAGACAGGTCCAGGACCTCAAGAACCAGGCGTCTAGATCCCCAAAGGTCTCATCACGTCTAGCCTTTTTTGATTCTGTCTCCGTCACTCTTTCACTTCTACTTTCACGTCGGGCGGGCCTTTCATTCCTACGACTTCTTTCCCTGGTACTCTCACGAGCATGTTCCTCCCGTCTCTCCCCTCGCCCCCTGGGTGCATTTTCAAGTACGCCCTGATGAGACGCGATCCTGGCAGCATGTGGACACTCAAGTGAAGGCATCCAATCATCTACTCTTTCCATCTTCATCTCAACACCCAAGTCATTTGGGAGGGCAGGAGCTGAGGAGGAAGCAGGCGCAGCTCTGTCAGCACCACCACCTTCACCATCCCTACCGATCGCAGGCAGTTGCACTGACTCGGCCATACTGGTCTACCGAGCAAACCCCCACAAACAAAAGAGTAAAGGGGGAAAGTTTAGGGTCACCAGTAGCGAGGTCAAGAGGTAAAAGGGGAAGCAATAGGTGCTTTTCAGGCTGCCTTTTACCAGACTCACTCAGTGCTCGAGCCGAAGCTTGAGCCAAAATGGCCTTGAGCCAAAATGGCTGTAGCCATTTCAACGTTTATTAGGTAAGGAGGAAAGCGCAATGTTCACAGCCTATATCACTGCGGGCAACATGAATAACTTGCGTGTAAGAGTACATACAGCATGCTGTCACATTCTCTTTTGCATTACCGCTCACAACATCTCTCTTGTGCCTTCTCTGGGACTCTTATATTTGCATCAGAGCATCCAGTGGAATATACGTGCAGCATCAAGAACATGAAGCATTGTTTGCCTGTGACGCGAGCACCCGCGTGATGGGAGACAAAGCGTGACATGCATTGCGACAGAAAGCCTGGATCATCTCTCCTGTCTTCGTCCACAGATTCTCATGGCGATACCAGTAAAGCCACTGTGCAGAACGGATCTTACGGGGGAGAATGGGATTGCCAGGCCTATACCGGAGATACTCCCTCACTCAGATGGCGCCAACATCTGTCGATGACTTGCGTGCCGGATTTCACCTTCAACTTCTTGCCATCCGGTACTGTGACATGAAGAACCTTCGTGTAATGGGGCTTCTCCCAGACCACCTGCACATGACACGACATGTATCAGCTTCGTGTATCGGAACCAGATCTAACCTGACCCCTCTACAGCGCCTTGCCACGGAAGATTTTCTCTTTCTTCTGGTGAACAACAGTGCAGTGGATGACCTTGTCAAGCTTCATGGAGTAGGCACCTGCTCCATCCGTATGAAGGATCACGTTCTTGCCTGCAAGAAGCTTCGTGGCGATGGGGCGCCAGTCGCGCTTGCGGATAGAGCCTGGGCCTGGAGCACGTGCCTTGGTGTTCTTGGGGTTTAGGCGAAACAACCGCAGGGACTCCGGTCGGCCACCAGGCTCCCCCACTGCTCCCAGGCTGCGGCTCTCCTGTGTATCCCCATCAGTGGTGAGACGTTTCCCGAGGTCCACCTCATCTGCCTCGATGTCGTCAGCTGCGCTTCATGCAGGACTTCTTGGAGCAGCGGCAGTCGTGGCCTTGCCAGTGCTTGCAACAGTGGAGAGAGCCAATGCTTGCGGAACCACAATGCATGTAGAAGGCTTCTGCAAAATACCGTCCTTGGTAAGGCAACGAATGAGTGCCAATGCGGTTTTGTCAAGGAACACCTGTAGACAGCGGACCCAATTAGCCGGCTCCATTCTGATCTTCTGGCTTGGAAGTCCATGACGCACATACGGGACGTTGGTGCAAACACCAAAAATTAAAAAAACAAAAATTCAGAGACTATGTCCTGAACCAAACCAACCAAAAAAAAACTGGTAGACTATGGTCCAGAACATAGGCCTAATAATTTTGGTGTTTTTGTTGTTGGCTTTTCGTGTATGTTGTTAATATTTTTTATGTTTTTTGTTCAGAGCATAGTCTCCCAAACTTTTGTGTTGCTTTGTGGTTTGTGTTTTGTTTGTTCTTTTTGTTTTTTGTTGTGTATGTTTTTGGTTTATGTTGGTTCGCAGGTTTCTTTTGGTTTGTGCACTGGCTTCGAAAATGTAGTGTCTGCTGTGTTTTTTGCTGCTTTGAGTTTGTGAAATTTATGTCCTTTCCAGGTATGGCGATGCTGCTTTCGACGGTACTGTCGCCAATTTGCTTCCTCATCCCCCCCTTCCCTCATAACGTAGTGGAGGTTGGTCCTGGGGGGGAGCTACCATATGCATACTATATATATAAGCCATAAAATACAATGCAGCATGTTATCATACAGTATAACGTAATTGATTAAAAAAACATCTTCAGATAATGACTTGAAATTCATAAAATGCTCCGCATATTGAACGCATTGCACACATTAAAACATGTTGAATATAGTACTGCTAAGTATACTGAATGTGCAACCAACAAACGAAACAAACATCTTAAACATGGTAAATAAATTTCGAACTTCTGCAATGTACTAAACATAATACGTTTTGTAATGTATGAAATGAAAAATGCTTATCAAATGTATAACTAATGTGTTGAAAAAGATTAAAAATGGCAAATATGCTAGATCCCTTTAGCATACTGAAAACATTGAATTGTCAAGTGCAAGACGAATTTACATATGTGACGCCTGCTAAGGATACTGAACAAATCTAATGAAGATAACCAATACATTAAAGCAAAATAAACACATACATATATAATATGAATATACTGCAAACATCAACTGCTACAAAAATCTAAACATGACTAACAAAGTGGGCATACTCGGCCGGGTCATACGCCAGGCGGCGTGTGGACAAGCAAGGATCGGCACACCGAACGACGCCAGACAACGGGGTCATATACAAGTCTGGCTACTTCACGGCGACCGTCCAAAACTTCAACAGCCTTATTCCTAATTTCACTGATCCACTCACGCCTCGGTCTCCCAACTCTTCTGATACATCATTCGGTTGCAGGCTGCATTGTTCTCGGGATGAGGGCAGTTTGGAGCATCACATGGTCACGTGGGCATCGCAGACTTTTGAAAGGAAGAAGAAGTTGGCGTTGCAATTGCAAATCTGTGGCTGCACGACAATGGGCGCGGCGAAGGCGGTTTTGAAAGTCATAGCAAAAACAGCAAACAAATTCGATGAACAAATGAAATATACAAATACAAAGAACAAATGACATGTAGGAATCACACGAAATACATCGAAAGTCTTACACATGCTGCATTTCTTGAATACGTTAAAGAATATATCAAGTATATTAAATAAAGTGAGTGAATGTTGTCCATTTAATGTCTTTGGTGTGATTAATGTGTTTCCTCAATGAAATCTCTCCATGATTGAATACATTGAATACAAACAAAATAGAACACGAAAATCTCTCTCTCTCTATGCCGTGCCATCACCAAGAGTCTCACAATGCAAGGGCACGAACATGCAGGCTAGAATATCAGGAGGCGTAGTGCAAACGCTGAACCTCCGTCGTTCTTCGAGCGAAAATATACCGAATGCAACTACTACAGAAAACGAACGAGATAACTTAAATACATTATTTCTGCTCAACATATAAGTATCCTCAACTATAATGAACAAACTAAACAAATGAAAAGTGAACATGCATTTAGTAAAGACTTTGCATGTGTTAGTAGATTGAATATGCAACCTAACGGAACACATCAAATATTTTAAGTATCTTACACATCTTAGAAGTACATTACGTATATTGACAGACATGGCCATCCTGAAGGCTTGCTTTTGTAACGACAATTACAATCATGCTTTCACACAAACTGTTCCTATGGCCACCTTGCCTGGACTATTGCCGACAACGTCAATCCTGTCAGGAGTGGGGGTGGGGGGGAAAACAAAGTCCGCGGGCCTCAGGGGGCAAAAAAAAGCAGTGGGGAGGGAGGGACAGGGGGTCAGGGAGGCACTGTTCCGGAGGGTGTGACAAGCCGGTCTTGGTCTACATGAGCAATAGCAAACAGAACGGCACCGACAACGGTGGGAACGAAGATGACAGCGACAAGCCTTTCGCGAAAACCCGCAACTGCAGAGCACACACACGACAAAGCGCACAGGAACAAGCAGCGTGCCACATAGGCCAGAAGAGTGGGGGTCTCACAGAAACCAAAGCCTTTGTGCCAAAGCCACCCAACCTGGCAGTCGTGACTTCCTGGTCCTCATGACATGCTTCAGGTATGGTCTGTCACCGTTTGGGGTTCTGTGCTGGCACAGCTTATGTACTATAAAACACTTGTTTAATAATGTACTAAATAGGTTTGTGTACCTTCCTTATCACAGGTGCTAGTGTTCATTACATCTGTACACTGTAGATCCCATCTCTCTATCACCATATATCATTACATTATGCTTGAACTATACTGAGTACAAAACTTGTCGTTGGTGTGCCGTATCTGGGATATATCCACACTATGTTTGTAAATGTGTATATATATATATATATGAAATTATATATACATATATATATATATATACATATGTTTATGCACCCCCCCCCCTCATGTGCCCACGTTTTGAGTGTTTGAAGAAGGAGTAACCCGGGGTCAGGATTGAAACGCGCGAGCAACGTGGGGATTCTTTAGATTAGTGATATAGCTCGCACGTCGCATGACACAACGAAATTGGTAGGTTTAGGCATTGCTGGACCCCTGGTGTAGCTTCCAGCATGTGCTTGGGAGAGGCGGATACACTACTCCTATCACAATCAGCATCGTTAAAGCAAGTATCGTTTAACTAGCTACTGCATTGAAAGGAGTTGAATAACCTGAGCAACAGATAAACAATAACTTCTTGCAGACGAAAGATTTCGAAGAAGTGTTCATAGATTCGCTTGCTACTTACCTTAGCTTAAACTTGGCTTGATTTTGCCACCTGGATTGGCATGTCCTTACAACTTGCTCTTTGTTACGGTACTAGCCTTGCGGAACCACATGTGTTTGAATCTACCATGGTGCCACATCTCATGGAATCGCAAGACAAGCTATGGTACAACCGGTCGCAGGGTTTTATAGAAATGCACAAAAGTATGTAGCTTACAGGTTAAGAAGAAATTCGTCGTTATTTATGAACAATATGGGCTTCATTACATAGCTTTCTGCACGAGTGACAACAAGATTCATACGAGTGTGACATGGGTTCTCGGCACTTCATTTGCATCAGCCTTATACAAGACAGGCACGATGTCGAAATACTGTCCACCGTGACAGGAATGTTAGCAACACCAGTAACAACAGTCGCTGTCATCGCCACTCACATTATCATCTTTGCCACAAACGAATCGAATCGGCTGTTCATGTTGCAACTAAAGCGGCAATACCACAAGGCCACAGATTTGCTGACAAGGGCAGTGAGGGGTTTGGGTATGGGGCAAACCTCGGCTTCGGTGGTTAACTCTATGCAAATATCGAACGGATGTATCTTTGTCCCACTCCCATACCATCGAATCAAAGAGCCGTATCACAGGCTAGTATTTATCCAATGTGTATGGAAGCCATTGTTGGATGACCAGTTGATGTCCAATGACCGGTATGTCAGTATGTCTAGTGCCAAGTTTAACAAACATGTGAGACAGCTATTTCGTGTGTAGCATGTGTTTATTGCTTCGTGCTTACATATTGTGTGACCAATGTTTCACTCGTATACGCTTAGGCTTTGACTGTTACCAAAACATTACACAGTACACTTTAAATCAGAATCAAATTGTACGCCAACTTTTGTGTATCGCATGGTTAGTTAACTGATACTTACTCTGTGTTGCGTCCTTACTCAGGGTGATTTCACACATATTCTCCTTCTGCACAGTTCGATAATATTGCAGCAAGCTCATACACGTGCTGTTGACGTTATGTACAGTATGCGTCATGATAGAAGTTCGGCACATCTTCGCATTTGTTATTTTCTCCTTCTCAATGAAACTTTGCTTTCTAATATCTAAGTGGTGAGCAAATACTTTTTCAACTACTACGTCGCTTGATTTTCTGTGTGGTATTATTACTGCGCTAACCTTGACCAAACCAACCGCTGGAATGTGTCATCAATAGTGGCGTATCAGTTCGATTCTCTGCTACTTTCTACTTGGGGTTGTATGATAACCCCGTATAAAGATCCTTATCCCTGGCTGTTGTTATCGTTTTATTTTCTTCTTATCGTTTTACCACGAAAAATGCGTTATCGTTTCGTTATCGTTTTATTTTCTTCTTATCGTTTTACCACGGAAAACCATCAAAACCGAACACGGACATGTCAAGACTAAACTTAACAGCAAGGGGTTTTTACACAGTCCCACTTGCAACTTCACTGGCAAATACATGGTGTTCAAGCATGATTATCTCACAATGTTTAACACCAGTTTGAGCAATTATGAGACTGGTTGACTTAGCTGTTTCGTGAGTAGAATGATTCTATTGCTTCATGTTTACATATCATTTGAAGTCATATTTCACTCGTATACGCGTAAGACTTTGAGTGTTACCAAAATGTTACACAGTATACCTTAAATCAGAATCAGACTGTACGGCAACTTTTATGTAGCACATATTTACTCAGACGTCGGTCATACGTGGTTATGTAGTTGGTACATAATCTATGATTAGTCACTACTTAGATTAGTTTAACGAATACTTTACTTCTGCATAGTTAATCAATATTGAAGCAAACTCATACACGCGCTGTTGACGTTATGTACAGTATGTGTCATGATAGGGCTTCGGCACATCTTCGCATTTGCTTTTCTCCTTCTTAATAAAACTATGCTTTCTAATATCAACAATGAGCAATACTTGTTCAACTACTACGTCTTTTCGATTTTGGTATCTGGTCTCAGTACTGCTCTACTCAACCGACCCAATTTTTAGCTACACGCTACCCCCTCTCTGCATATTCACTGGCTAGTAATTTCCAAAGTGCGTGGCAATGGTCTGAATATTGGTGTTGATTACCTACCGTATTAGACCTACACCAAGTATAAATGAAGTACATATGATTGCATGGTAAAAATAACTAGATAATGCCATGACGGAAGCATGTTAGCTAGATATTGAGTGTTCATCAGTATTTGAATATGGTGTGAGTGTTTGATTGGGAAACTACCTCAACGCTCGAACAACTACGAGTAACATCCACTTTAGTAGAAGCCTAAACAAATGTATCATAATACATTGTTTTACTTCGGAGATAAAGGCTAATGACCACCGGCTGGGTGAAAGATGAAAATGTTACGAATATACACAAGCCATTTTCACCCGCATCGTCTTAGAGCACCAGCTCTTGAAAAACATCTCCCTGGAGTCTCTAGCTACATCCTTTTTGAGAAAAACATCTTTGGAACAAAAGAACATAAAATGTATCCCCCTCGTGATTTGCATTAGATCGGAAAGGCGCACGCAAGCCCCCGTAGGTAAGCGCGCAGGACGCATGCGCATCCACAGACTGCATTTTTCCTGCAAAATCAAAAATAAAAAAACACACAATTTTGGCGCAGATGCCAAAACAAATTTTGAATTTTTAGATTTTTTATTTTTGGAATTTGGATTCTTTATTTTTTGATTTCAATGCGAATGTAAACTTCAAAAAATAATTCAAAAATACAAATTTCAAAAAAAAATCCAAAATTCAAAAATTCAACAAATGGTTCTGGCATCTCCACCAAAATTATGGAGTTTTGGTTTGTGCAGGAATGGTGCCTGTTGATAGAGTAGTGCCACTTCCGAAGAAACACTGGGTCGCTCTTTCGGTTAAGACACTCGAAGTGAGCAAGCTACATAGAAAGAGGGAGGGGTTTGCATACAGTTGCTTTTCACCAGGCCAGGTATGTGAAAGCCAGAGACTCTCTCCTTGAAAACGACACAGAAATTTGGACACATGGGGGGGGGGGGAGCATATATGTTTTTTTCAATGGTTTGTTTTTGTTGCCTCCTGCATGGCTGAGTACACGAAGCAGGGAGATAGGCACAATGGTCCAGTGAATTAGACCATTATAAAGATATATATATGCACGCACGTGAAATCTATAATGTTTTACTGCCATAGCGATGCATACCATACACATACATCTATATCTTCTATATCTAAATCCACTTTCATATACATACACATACACATATACCTATACCTATACCTATACCTATACCTATACATATGCTTAAGCACTTATACTTATACTACTTATGCTTACGCATACACATCTACATATACATATATATATATATATATATATACATATACACATATTAAACAAAACAGATGCATATACATTTACATGTACATAACCTTACACTTAGGCTTAAACTTATGCATATGCATATACTTATACATACACATAAACATATGCACGAACATATACATATACATATGCATATGCATTTACATATGCATGTTCATATGCATGTTCATATGCATGTTCATATGCATGTTCATATGCATTTAAAAATGTGTGTGTGTGTATGTATATGTATATGTACAGTATATAATTATATGATCCCGGTTCGGTTCGGCCGTTCCCCTCCTCACCCGCTGCTTCGCGGATCTTCCGCCCCTGTAGTGTGGTTGTCCCGCCCCCCTGTCGTGTAGTTTTCCCGCCCTTCCTGCAGGTGTGGTGCGGTGTGTTCGGGTTTGTGTCTGCTTGGGGTGGCTCCCCTCCCCCTGTGGTGTGGTGTGGTTCGCGGATTGGGTCCCCGTAGGGTTTTGACATCATCATCATCATCATCATGTGGTTCGGGGTTTGGATCTGTAGTTCGGGGTATGTATGCGTTTGCTTGGGGGGTTGGTGTCACCACCATCATCATCATCGTCATCAGCATCATCATCATCCTCATCTGCCTTTCTTGGGTCGACTGTCACACGCACCGGGTGTGTCAGGAATGAGAACCTCGTGACAGTTGCATTGTTAATATTCTCATGTCGGAGTCTTGCTTGGAAAGTGCCCGCTGTCACAAGGATCGGGCGTGTTCGGGACGAGATCCTCGTGACGGTCCACGGCTTTGGAGCCGCCATGTTGAAGTGCGCACAGTCATAGGGATTCGGCATGGTTGGAGGTGCGTGGGAGGGTGGTCAGCGAACCGAGAACCGGGATCATATATCTTTATAGGGCCTTGCATCTGCGAATTTTCGAGAGGCGATTCCGAGTCATCGAACATGAGATGCCATGTCGAAAAATCATCCAGGATGCCCCAGAGCTCCGGCAACGTCTCGCAAACGCACGAGAAGTACAGAAATGGCATGGCGCTGAACCTTGAACTGCCCAAAGAAACAACTGACCGAACATTAGATTCGAAGACATGGCTCCATATCCGATTGCTAAGGAAGCAACAGAACCATGCACATTGAGACTGACGGGGCCAGAAGAGGTGTGTCCACGTGCCTCACCAACGCATAGGAAACATATCCAGCTGGAAGGTACAACGCCAGCAAGGTGAAGCCACGGCAGAGAAGAGTCGCCTTCGGAGCGGATGCACAGGAACTAGCAGCTAGCATACAACCTCCCTGTCGTCTGAGCGCAGAACCGAAACACAAGCCAGCCACAGAAGCACGCAAAGCACGGGCACATGCAGGTTCCACTGCACCTCCAGAGGAACTCGCAACAAAGTGCGAAGACCCCCATGAGCTTGGTTTTCAATGCGAAGGAGTTCTAAGCAGCGATCCACGGCGGCCAAATGGGGAAACTCTTTGCGCCATGTCTGGAGATTTGCAGCAGCCGCCACGCGCGAGCAGTGAAAGCTCTTCTTGCCATCGTTGTTGCAGTAAAGACCTGACAAGTAAAACAGTTTGTCGGCTCGTTGCAACCATGCAAGCCTTAAGCCTTGACTTGTTTGCATCAGGACTTGTGCAATCGCCCGAGAGGTTGCGCACACGCGCACATTCAGTTCTCGTCACTGCACTTCCATGCCTTGAACAAAAACCTGGAAGAGGCCGAAGCCCGTAAGCCTAAAATTCCTAAAAGCTTTCCGGTGAGAAGGTAAACCTTGGAATCCTTTTGAACAAAACCGGTGGATTGGAGGCCCAACACTGGAAAAAAACTGCTGTATTGTAGTTTGAGTCACGGGCTGGAGCGGGGGCGTTTGATTGCATGAACACTGAAACGTTTGCCGGAAAGGGGATGGTTGGGTGCACAATCCACCCGACAGTGAACGTGCACTGACGTACGCTCGACCTTGCATGGAAATGGAACAACATGTACAGTATGTGCACTCATGTTTACGCGGGCACGTGTTTTTACGCATGTAAGTATATACAGTCTATCTACATGATACATACCCGACTTCGACTGTGAAATGCACATGTCCAGCGGCGGCACTTGCACTAACCCCCAAGAAGAAGGAGGCATACGGTGCAACGCCACTATTAGTCTACGCAGGGCGGGGCCATTCTGTGCTACGACGTGCAAACAGCTTTAAATTTTGTATTCTTCGTCTTAGACGCAACAATTGTTCGTAAGGTTTTAATAGTTTGTGCGTGTACAGGCATTGAGCCCGCTCTGCGTGGCATGTTTCGCTCAGTTCTGCCGCAACCGACAGCTTTATTTCCCAGTCCTGCGTCGACTATGCTAACGGCTAACGTAATAGCTGCTTGACAGCATCCCACTTGTGAAATGGAAAACTAGCTCCGGCCTGTCATGCACTGTAGCTGACCATGAGCACTCAGCTCCTTCAAGGAATACCTCCCCCAGACATGACAGAAACACCATGCTATATTTTTCACCGGCAAAGCTCACACCCCGTGCCTTCGCCACATCTCGCTGGCCTTGATGTTCCGGTACCGCCAGAACTGGCGATGATGGAAGGAAAAACCTCCACTGCTGGACCGGGCGGTGATGTGATGGAGGCGAAAGTTCGCCGACAGATGTCGAGCCAACGATGCACCGCACGAGCAACATGCCATAACATGCCTGTACACAGACCCCGTTTACACAACTCCATGACAACCGGCCTTCCAAATTTGCAAATCTCTCCCGTCCAAAGATCAGCTCTGCACGGAGCTCACGCAACTCGGAGACGTCTTCAAGCACATCCTTCTGTATGGGATTTTCCGGATTAGTTGCAAACGGGTGTGCGACATGTTGCCTGCTCACTTCTGCAGTTTCAGCAACAGCTGATGTCGTGTGGCCTCCTCGGCACCCAGTACAACCAGGCGCGGCGTTGCTCGTCTCAAGCTTGTCGGCAACACCGCGCACAAACAGTTAGGAAACAAACCAGGGCCACAAGGAAGGAGCTCCTCGCAGACCATCGAACTGATGCATCCACGCGTCCGCATCTACGTGTGCGAGCGACCGAGATCCTTCATTGAATCCGCAGCGCAGGCTTTGCACTCATCTTGGACTTTCACGATGTACCGGAACTCAGACCTCTGCTTGACGATTTTGTAGACAGCTATCTTGAACCAAAACAATATGAAAGTAATGAATCACACATCGACTGCCAATATGATCTTCGTGCATGAGTGAAGCTGGGGCGCAAAAGCGTGGAAGGCTGCACCGACCGAACCACTGCTCGCACCCACTTACCTCTGAATGGTAGCGGCAAATGCGAGCGTCGCGCCCCGCAATCGATCAAGTCGCTGTCAACCCTCAGCTCAATGCTGGCGCAAGCCCGAAGCACTTTCCAAAATTAAGCAACAACTCCGCTCGGGGTCTGACTGAACCTCGACCTCCTCTCCTACGCTAACATCAGTCACCTGGAGACCGCAGAGGTTGGAAGTCTCACATCTCACGGAAGGAATGCGGCCCCGCTTTGCAAGCTGAGGTCGCAGCTTGCAAGGAAGGGGACAAATTGAAATACAAAATCGCCAGCAATCGACCCACTGCATACAAGTCAGGCGAGCCGAAGTCCAAAGAAGCCTGCTTTGCAGCCGAGACATAGAAGCAAGCGCCATGAAATCCGCCTGTATTCCCCTGCAACCCAGCTTGAAGGGCTGCACAAACAGCCCTGCCAAGAAACCAATTTCAGCTTCCATGTGCCATCACACATGTCGAACCAGCTCCATGAAGGCAAATCAATATTGAAGCGATGTTGGCCTGAAGCAGTGGCAAAAATGTGCTCGCTTGTCACACCGTTTCCCTTCATTCTCTGCCTCCTGCATTGCTGAACGAGTCGCGAGGCAGGTGTTAGAAGACATTCCAGTGCCCTGGACCATTCTGCCAATCGTTGGTTTTTGGTGCATAAATACTTTAGAAGAATAGCGATTTTCGAAAAGTTCCCGAATGTCGAATGTTTCTGGATTTTCCACATGTTGGTCAAAAAACTTCTAACAAACCATTTTCACCGAATGAAAATCATGTCCAACAAGCAATAGCGAACGCACAAAAACGCCTAACAAACATCAAAACATACAAATAAAACGTGACAGTCACAGACTTTCCCAACATTTCGTAACGATCGGCAGAATGGTCCAAACATGTCCAGAAATCTACTACACGCAGTAGCAAGCCTAAAGTAAAGAACGTACAAAAAATCGGTCGCCAGATTAGTTGGGCTTTTGTTTTTCGGTGTGGCTGGGTATGTTTTCTCTGTTTTCTTTGTGTATGCTCCTGTACCGTTACCTACTGAATCTGCGGTATTTGTACAAGGTGGCCTGTACATGAAGGAAGCCTCATGTATTGCATCCGCATCACTTCAGAAATTTACAGGACTTCAAGGGCTTCAGCGGCAAGGGTTTTACTCAGGGTCCAATGACACCTGCTGCTGCTGCTGCTGCTGCTGCAATCCATAATCCTCATAAACCAGTACAGAAACCCACCACGTTCATCCCTTCAAAATCTGTCTCTTGTGGCTCTGATGCCGTTCTTTCTGACCTCAGCCCGACTCAGCCCCCTACAGTTTTGCCAGCAAACCGTTTTTCACAAACAAGCTTGGCAGACAGACACGCATGTGACGACATGCGATGCAGAGACTGCCTCCACAGGTCTATATGCTTACTACTGCACTCGAAGCGGTATCCGGCGATCTGTCTGCAATAGGTCTTTGACTTGTTGTTTTGTTGTTCCGAGGTCTTGTTTCTTTCGGCCAACGCCTCTCCTTCCAGAGTATATCATGTACTAGTCCGCATGCACATGCTTGCTGACATGTTGTGTGTAGGTTCACCTGGAGGACAGAGCTTTCTATGATAGGTCGATTGGGGCTGTTCAAAGGTACTCCACATCGCCCAATTCAAAGGCGACGAATGCTGTGGCATCACGGGCGCTGAGCTAAGCAATCGAAACTCTGGGCAGCGGGCGTCGGATTAAAGTTGTAGGTGTGTAGGTTTAGGGGTTTTGGGGTTTAAGGTTTAGAGCTGTGGTCAAGGCTTCTGACAACTACTGCTTTAAGCAGATCACAAGAGGAGCCTTCACAAAAGCCTACTGGAAAAGGCATAGTCGTAGCCACTTGTCACTACATGTTGAATGATTTCCTTGTCTGCGCGCCTTCCTAACATACATCGCCTCAGAGACAGAGAGACAGATAAGGGAAAAGACGACAGCAACAGCGACAGAGCCCGAGAAAGCTGCACCTCTGATGCGCTTCTTTTTCACCTCAACCCCTTGCTTGCAGTTCTTCAGAGACAGCCTTGGCATACTGACAAGCATGTGACGACATGCGATGCAGAGACGGGCTCCACAGCGCAAGTTTCGGTGCTCACGCTCGGACAAGGTTTAAGGTTTTTTACATCCGGCTGATGTTTTTTTACGCTGGAACGACGGAGAGATGCTGAGGCAGTGGACCGGACAGTTGCTTTTGGTCTGGCGTTTGAGGCTTCAAACTTTGGGTTTCACCTTTGCTTGTTTTCTTGCTTGAGTTTTTGCTTGCTTCGTTTGCTTGCTTGTTTACTTACTTGCTTGCTTTCTGTCTTGCTTGCTTGACCCAAACCGGAAACGGATGAACATGCCCAACCGCCCCGATCAAAGATACCGAATAATACCACCACCCAACAAATATCAGCTCTGCCGTTCTGGATGACTTCTTGGAACAGTTACAGATACTAAACACAACGACTAAAGACACCCAAAACATGCAAACTCCAAAAAGGGACATACGGTATGTCACAGACCCATGCAAAAACTTCCAGCGTGGTTCTACATGTCTCTACTGCCTGCCCTGCCCCTGCCTTTCTACGAGATTTCTCGAAACCGTCATCATTGACCCGGGATGATTCCGCCTTTGTCTTACACTGATCTCGAACGGAATGAAACGAGATTACACAGAATTGGCTTGCACTTCCACACCAACGAACTCCCTATCTTCAAACCGTCGCACCCTTCTGAAAAAATAAATCGAGCTCTGCCACAACCCTTTGCGGCTGCTGCCCAGTTCCGACATGTTGCATGCATGTCTGCGCCAGCTTGCGATAGAGACTGCAAAAATTATGAAAACAGCACGAAAGCTTCACTAGTTCAGACACCGCGTACGTACACCGCAGCTGCTAACTAAACCTTCGACGGTCGGTACATGTCGTCCGGAACCATTCAGCATGACAAGTGAGATTCTACGCCGACACATGAGCCTCATGTCTAGACAACACGAGGGTATATGAAAAAGCGCACTGGGCGCTGCGGCGGGAGCTGACCAGCTCACCGTTGGTTATGTTCAATTCCAAATCGGCTGGAAACCAGTTGATGATCTGCGCGCCAACCTCACTCGCAACACGTGAAGTCAAGCCCGACAAGATTTGGAAAAGCAATTGTTTAACGGAGCGGGTTCTCGCCACCCGGCGGCTGTGTGTCCATCGCGAACTTGCCAAAGGTCAGGTAATAACCGCGAAACGATCACGAAGAACCTGCATCAAAAGTCGACGGATGTCTGCGAAAACTCTCAGCCCCAGCAATCAGAACGCGGTGAAATAAATCACATCCGGCAAGGATCTGGATAGTGCCCAACACTGTCAGCGAGCTGGCGGCATAGAGCAATGCCATCCCTTACTACATCATGTCGGCAACTCAATGAGGCATGACGGCACAACGCATCAAGTTATGACCCAGTACATTGCTCTCCTGTCAGTGCTGTGACCTGCATGCGAGGCGCGCAACTTTGCCGAGTCCAGTAGTCCCAGTTTTTCTATAGAAGACGGGGCGATGTGCCAAATATGCCCCTTGCCGGCAACGGCAATTCTGCTGACACAGCGGCAACACAGCAGCACCTCACAAGGTCAAACGTACGTCAAGCGTCTTCTGCAGACTCGACACAACATGCAAATAGGATGGACAAAAGTTTTGTTGGTAAGTGAACCAAGTCGCTAAAGCCCATGCATTGATGACAGCAACTTCTGGACTAACCTTGACTGGTGGCCATAGCAGCAGCCCTCAGCGGGTCACAGGCAATGAATCACAACCTTAGTGCGGTCGGTCGCCCCTGCCTCCTAGCAAGATCGCCCCGCCAGCCCAAGTCCACATGGCTCAGGTTGAGCTGTCCAGGCATCATCGGGCAGCGCCATCGGGGGTTTCGGCCATCCGACCCATGCGCCAAGCTACAATGGCCCGGATGACGGGAACAATTGTTGATGATATTCGATGCGGGCTTGAGGGCAACACTTCTTGGCCCGTGCGGTACAGTACTTGGGTGTAGCTGGATAGCAAGCCCCCGACGCACCAAAGCATAAACATGTACTGTACGTGCGCGCGGATATGCACAAGAAGCTGGAGATTGTGAAAACCGAAATGAACCGTATTTCCTAATACGTGTCGCGCGATGTTTATAACGGCTGTGGAGCAGAAATGTGTGGACAACAATAAACCTCAGAGATTTGGGGCTATGCCTTCCGGCCAACTGCAATCAAAATGTCACGCACTGAAGCTCGGCCTGCTTGGATGCTCGGCATCTCGTCGATCCTGCCGGATCTGACGGTACCAAACATGCCGCCACAGCTGCCCTGCCGCCTGCGCCGCGCCAAAGGCGCATCGGCACATCGCCCGCATGGCGCAATGACGGCTCAACAACCCTCCGTGGTGCTCTCCACCACTATTGACGTCTTCTTAGGTGCGGTACTGCATGAAATGACGTGCGACATGGCAGGCCCTTTTCCATGTTTTGATGCATAACATAGATGTACACATTGGATTGAACTACCTTTCTCTTTTTTTGCATTCCCGTCGTGCCATCGCATAAACGATCATATACGAGTATGCGTTGGGGATCGTTGGGGCATCCCGTCAGTTGGGGGAGGGACTGCCCTCGAGAACAGCTATCCAGACCCTGTTTCGCGGGTCTGGCTTGCCTGCTCTCGAGGCCTTTGTTGGAATGCGGGAATCTGGTCCAGACCCAACGTGGAAGTTAACAATCCAGACCCCGAGGATTGAAACCTGCAACGCAGACTCAACTAACATGGGTCAGTCTAAGGGAGTGTGTCCCGTGTGTTTGCACGCTCGTTCGTGTGGGTGCGGGATGTGGGTTCGGATGCGTTCTGTGTGTTGTGGGTGTGTGTATGTACATGTATGTATCTACATCTACATCTATATCTACATCTACATCTACATCTACATCTACATATACATATACATATACATATACATATACAAAAACACACATATATACAAAGACATATACATATACATATACAAAGACATATACATATACATATACATATACATATACATATACATATACATATACATATACATATACATATACATATACATATACATATACATATACATATACACATACACATACACATACACANCACATACACATACATATACATATACATATACATATACATATACATATACATATACATATACATATACATATACATATACATATACATATACATATACATATACATATACATATACATATTTTCCCTCTCGCCCTGCCACAACTGCGAGGTAGAGACTAGCCAACTCTCCTTCGAACACGTATTGAAGGAAGTGTGCACACGTCATGCACCCAATTTGCGAGCGCCCGAGCGACCTGACTTTACAATCGCCGATTTTGGCTCAAGAGCTCAAGCTTTCGGCTCAGGGGGTGGGGCTTCCTTTAGCTGGGTCTCTGCTGTGCCTCGCTGCATGGACCGCGTGCTTCTAACCCTGGGCAACACCCAGCTGCAGGCCGTTCTTAACCGCAATCGCGGCTTGTTCGTGCTCTTCCAGGCGGAGGTGACGAGCGCCGGAGGCTCTTGGCAAGCTTACGATGCGAGCCCCCCTGGCAGCCCGTCTCCCGGCCGCACCAGTGGTGACAACGACCTGAACCCTGCCACGCCTGCCGGTTCCAGCTCTGCCAGCTCTGACCACGGAGACTGGCGGCCGCGACTGCGCT
>BGNK01005843.1:0-29178 GCA_003297005.1 Symbiodinium sp. clade A Y106
GCACCCCAAACCCTAAACCGTAAACCCTAAACCCTAGCCCTAAACCGCGAACTCTGAACCCCAAACCCCAAACCCAAACCGTAAACCGCAAGCCTAAACCTAGTCGGACGAATCAACCCGGAACACCCGAAGCCGTAAAGCGCCCTGAACTACCCCAAACCCTGATGCTTGACTCTCAGGACCCGGAGCAGTTTCGAGGGAAAATATTCATGCATTTTTTTCCTCGAAAACTCGGGCCCNAAACCTAAACCTTGAAACCGTTATCCCTAAACCGTGAACCCTAAACCCTGAACCCCGAGGCTAGACCCCAACCCCATGACCGTAAACCCTGAACCCCAACCCCAAACCGCGAACCCTTGAGAGAAAGTCGAAGATGCAAGGTTGAAACCCGATCCGAAGCCAGAGAAGTCACAAGTGATTTCATGCATTTTTGCTGAGAGGTGTTGCAAATTCGCTGGCTAGAGAAGTCACAGGTGACACCCGACAGAAGTCACAAGCGACTCGCCTCTCGAGAAGTCANGAGAAGTCACAAGTGATTTCATGCATTTTTGCTGAGAGGTGTTGCAAATTCGCTGGCTAGAGAAGTCACAGGTGACACCCGACAGAAGTCACAAGCGACTCGCCTCTCGAGAAGTCACAGGTGACACCCGACAGAAGTCACAAGTGACCCGCCTATCATTTAGAGCTCCAAGCTGAGCCTTGGGTGTGCAGGGCTTGGGCCGCTCTGAATAGTGGGTCTGCCTGTACGCTTGGGATCGCAATTGCCAAACTTCGCCGGCTCGTCGCCGAAGACGTCTAGGTTAGTGTTCCCTTATCCTAGCCCGCACTTCTGCCCCGCAATACCCAAGCTTGTGCTCCAGCCGGGCTTGCCGCTAACCCTCTACGGAGTCAGGTTCCATGCATTTCACTCACACACATAGTGGGTATTGCGTTTGAGGGTTGGGGTTCATGGCTTTGGCACTTGTCGGCTCAGGTTCCTTCAGCCAGGAGCTCACGTACCGAGATGCACGGCCCCAGCGCGATGTACCCTTCGGAAAGTCTGGGCCCAGGGTCAGGGCTTGGGAGTGCGAGTAGCGAGTAGCGTCGTGTCACGGAGTGTCTTGCTTCTTGTGCTCCTTCTTGTGGGGTTTGGGTCATTCAGGATCCATTGCAAGGTTGCCTGGGTTCTTAAGGTCCAGCATGTTATGGCATTCACCCGACCTCTGGTTTTTGTTGAACAGACGAGCTCGGCAGTTAGGTTCGTTTTGAATTTACCGCTGTCGCTGTGGCTCTCCCCAGGTTCGCTTTTACTCACCATGCTTCTTTTGCGCCCTGAGAAACGACTTTAATCTAAGGGTGCAAATCGCGTCATGCAGCTCGCTCAAACTCCTTATGCCGCTTCCAGGTGTCCATAGGTTCGGCCTGAATTGGCATCTACCCTGCACTAAGCCCGAGCAAAACGGAGCCAAAAGGGAACTTGAATCATAGGTGATGGATCCTGAGTACCCTGTCAAGTTTCTAAACCTCGCAACTTTCTTCAATCTCCGAAAGTAGTGGTGGGCTCCTCATCATTTTTGTATAATGTACCCCCAAACTCTTGGCTTCGGGGCTTCCGTGCATCGATGAGGCTCGGTCCGGGTTCAATCTACTGCTCGCTGACCACCCTCGGCCTGAAGTTTCCGGACGGGCTTGGCCGAGACATTCATACTATAGGGGGTATACTATTTTGGGGGTTCCTTACAATAATTATAGTCAACTGTGATATAATGGGCCCCAAAACCCTGTTCGAATTATTAAGGCCCTATAGTACACCTTCCTTTCGGTATTAAAAAGGGTTTATGACGGGCTCCTTGAGGATCTACAGCTTTCATGAAGCTTGTGTGGGGCAGCTGGAGAGGATGTCTCGCGGTCAGATCCTCTTTCTGTCGTGCTCAAGACGGTTGAGACAGAAGGCGTTTAGTGTGAACCTCGGTGCAGGATTTCAGCTTTGGGTTTCTTGGAGCTGTGAGGGGGCTCATGGCTTGTGTCTAGGATCTAGGCCGTCAAACTTCATGCTTGGTGTGACGCTTGTGCCCTGCACAACCAATATCAGCTTGGCGCTTGCCTGCTCCTCGACCGCGTTTTTGCTGGCAGTCCCGAGGGGGTTGTAGCAGTGTTGAACTTATCGCTGAACCCCGACCCCCCCCCTTTGACTTCGGCTAAGACTGGTCATTCGCTTGGCTTGCTGTGCACCTCAAAAAGTAACACAAAATCCCAAGACCTCTCCGCTGATGAAGGAGCAATTCACAGCGGCGGTGTCTTCGGAGGCTCCAGCAGTGCTTTACGGTTATCCTTATGGAGTGCGAAACCATTTGCGGGTACAACCTCCAAGGTGCGACACCTTTTAGGATTATGTGTGGGAGGCTCAGGGGCCAGTTGCAAGATGTTGACCAACTTAGTCATTGAATTCTGAACCAGAAACGAAGTACAAGAAAACAGCTCGCCTTTCCCGGTAGTTGCGCTTGCTACAGTTCTGTGGTACGCCTCCGGGTACATCGCGAGGGACGTCCTTTTTCTTTGGTGTGCAAATGAGAGTTTTGTGGAGGTCAGGCTTTGGGTTCTGCGACATTGAGTGCTTCGTGTCAACCCCTGGCACCATGCCCGACAAAGTCAAACGACGTGCCCAGTGCCCAAGCTCGTCGAGCTTAGCGTGTGTAGCTTCAGTAGCTCCGTAGACGCGAAGCACGAGCCGCGAGCCGTGAGCCCCTGGAATTGGACTGTACCTTCTTTCGGGGTTATCAGGGTCCTTAAAATCAGGAGCCTGCTATTTTAGGGTACTACTGGGCCCGGTCCCCCCGAGTCCCCGGGGTCCCGGTCCGGTGGGAGGCTTCCTGCTCGCTCTACGTCGCGAAGTCCAAGGCCCGAGAGAGATCCCCGTTTTGTGACTAAACCCTAAACCCTAAACCCTAACCTCCTTCTTTGGTGGACGTGCTTTGCGGGCTAGGGCCGCTAGGCTAGGCTTCGGCTGAAGAGGCGCGCAGGAGTTGGTTTCTAGCACTTCGAGGCTCTAAATACTGTCATGCCTTGCCCTGGACTTAAATATTTGAAGCCTCAAAGCCTCAACAGGGCTACAGCGGTAGCCCCTAAGCTACACTCGACCTGCGGCCTCCGGGCCTGAGCCCTTTTTGGATCACTCTTGGTTTAGGGTTTAGGGGTTTAGGGTTGTTCAGTGCCTTAAAGGTCAGGGTTCAAGCTTTTGCAGAAACTCTTCCATCCTTAATCTCAGACATTGCGAGGACTTGAGCCAGCTCCCTCCACGGGCGTGGTTCTCGGCAAGCTGGGGGTTCAATTCCAGGAACCCCAAGACCCGTTGATTCGGGAGTATACCTGTGGCTGAGTATTATGATACGTTGCTGGGCTTGGGTTGAGTGAGGAGGCAAAGGAGAACGTGCTGGTGTGTCGGAGTTTCAAGTTGTAGGAGGTCTTATGCGATGCGCTGCTGTCTTGTTCTTGCAGCGTCTTTTATCTGTCGTGTCGGGCCTTCCCACGACCCATGAACCCATACCAAAACACACACACACACTCTTGTCCTTGTCCCACTGATGGCATCGTATCAAGGTCACGGAGCCCCTCCTGAAGCACATCCACGAGGCAGCTCTGAGTTTCGAAGGTTAAAAGGTTTAGTGAGCTTAGGCTGTACAGTTTTTTGGTGTGTACAGTTTCTCAAGTACCAGTCTGCTGCAAAGGGTGCCGGAAGGTGGCTTCCAGACTTGCCAATAATTTGATCATCATCGTTGCTGAAGCCATCCTCATGCGGTTGCAGGCTTCACCGTCACACTGCTCACCTGCTTGGGTGCATGCCGAATTTTCTGTCGATTTCGTTGGTGTCCGTCAGAGTAAATCCCAAGCCCTTCAAGGAAAGCATGGGGCTTCGAGCATGATGCATCCACTTATATATACACACATATGACATGTATATTTATATATACACATACATGCATGCGTGTATATGTATATGTATGTGTGTATATATATATATATGTATATATGTACACACGAAATGCAGATGTTGCTTTGCATTGAGCCGCATTTGGCATACACTGCTGCAGAATGAATAAGTAAGCCATTTCTTCTCTCACATGCGCAAGCGAGAGCATGAGACATGGAAGTTGTTTGACTCGTTCGGTATTTCAGGTTTGGGTTTGCTCCTGTTCCTCGGATTCTCCCTTCTCCGATGCCTTTTGCCTGGGTGCTCGTAGCATACGGTCGATCCGAAGTCCGAGGGAGCCCAGAACCAATTTATGGAGTATCCCTTCTTCGCATCGCTGCAACCTTTGCAGAATTTTCGGTGGAGGGAGCCTGACTGTGAGGTTCTACGCCCCTTCTTGTGCTACTCTGGTGCGTACCAGTGCATGGATCAACTCGCTTCCCGGCTCGAAAGTTTGGGGGTATCTTGGGGGGGGCGGGGCTCTACTAGTACTTGATTGGCTTTTAGTTTCCAGGTCGGGCTTGGGATGTTCGGCTCCGGCTTACTGCTTTTGTTGGTTTCAGGGTCTGGGTTTCAGGTCTTGAGGCTTTGAGCTGTTTTGGTTCGAGTGTTGAGTGCATGCTTTCGATGGAGTCTCACGCGGCGGTTCTCACTGTTTCCTTGCAGGCTCGCTTCCGCTTGGATGTAGTGGCTTTAGAGCGTTTCGTCTGCTTGTCTGGACATCATAGGGACCCGTAGGGGGGTAGGTAATGCCCATAATAAGGACTATAGTCCCCTACCCCTTTTCCCCCTACCCGCCTTTCTTTAGGGTCCCTATGATTAAAGCTTGAAGTCTAGCCTTGGAATCCGAGAATTGCTCGAGAAGCAAACTTCAAACGCTTACCATCCTCAATCCTGAGGAGTTTAAGGTCTTCGAAGAGGGAGCCTTTTAAGCCCAGGAAGCGACAGAAAACACCCGAAGCCCCCCGCAAGCTCTCAGTGTTGAAAGGCTTCGTCCCTGAACTCCGCCCTCGGAACGCCATCCCAAAGCACAACAGGTATTCTCACGGATGGCTGTTTTGGTCACAAGTTACAAGAGTCCTCCCCCCCGCCTCCCGGCCAAGCTTCTAGGAAACCACATTCGCCGCCTCCAATCCCTGCGCCCAGGTTGAGAGCGATCCAAAGCCCGGCATGGAACAGGCCCAGAAAGCCAAAGCTTAAGCTGACCTCAGCTGCTTCGGTTTTTTTGCTGCATGCCCTTGTTTCGTGGCTGTTTGTTGGGTAGCCCTTCCCTGCAAGTCCCCAAAACCGACATCCAAGTCCAGAGGCCTGTTATGACTGGAACCAGGTAGATACCCGGCACTATGATTGACATGAAGCCCTGATAAACCTCCGCTGCAGTGCTCGGAGGGAGGTGTGGAAGACACGAAGCATGCAAGACCGAAGCCAGAGTATGGTTCAGCATTGGTTTTGACGAAAGCGTGCAGGTCAGAAGCTGTCAATGACAGGGTCGCAGAAATTTCAGAAATCGAGATCGATGTGAGACCAGGCAGTTCATCGAAAGGTTCGGGTGACGCTGTCACAGTATGAGTCACTACAGCAGCGCTTTGAGTTTCTTCGATGTGGCCACAAGCTCTTAGGCACGTAGCCGCTCAGCTGCAGGCATAAGACGGCGGCTCCAGGCGACAAGAGGCCAGAACTGCCTCAACGGATCTTTTCTTTCCGTTTACATATGCCAAAATGTCAAGTTGGGTTCTCTTTGCTGCCTCGGTATGCCACTGTGTCAGGCCAGCAGCCGCTTGATGATGTGCGCAGCCTCCGTATGTTGTGGCCAGTGCGCGCTTCTGTCACACAAAGACGAGGAGGCGTACCATGGAACAGAGAAGCGAAGGATTTAGGGGACCACCTTGCCGGGGGATTTGACTTGCAGAGTTTCAGATGGTAAACAATAGATTCTCGATCTCAACTTGAATCCCCACACCGGGCAGATGTCAGCTAGTAACCCAGCAGGACCTAGCACTTTGGATGACTCATGCACGGCCCAGCCGCGTGCTGCATGAGTTCAACTACAGTTTCGGCGAGCGCGGTGCAGACAATCGCCACAAGCTTAGCGTGCGGGGGCGAGTGTTCCGAAATTGCGAAACCTTAGTCCAGCCACTTCCGCTCGGCCCGCTCGCAAAAGCTCCTGGAGCAGCGTACCTGGCTCCAGGCTGTAAAGTCTCAGAAAGCTCAGGAGCAACTCCTCAAGAAAAAGCTGTGAGACACGATGTCCTTTCCCGAAAGTGGCCTTCCTCTACAGGGGTCGTTGTTCTTGTTCTTCTCAATTTCAGCTAGTTCTTGCCGGAAATGGGTTTGCATCGGCTCTGGCGTGTGGGACTTGTTAAGTGCGGCTCAGGGCGTGGAGAAGTGATTGGGAGATCTGAAATCCAGAACGGCTTGAGGGGAGCTTGGGTGTAAGCAACCCGCCTGCAATCGGAAACCTGAGCAAATCTACAGGCTCCCATCCCCCTACGAGTTATCTTGGAACTAGTCCCAAACCCTAAAGGCCCTAAGCCCCGAAAGAAACGCATACTCGAATCATAATACTCGTAGTAGTTAGCAGCAATCGTAACGATAGTTAGTATACTCATAATCACAGCAACCAAAGAAATAGGATGTTCATAGTAATACGTGTTGTAATAGTCGCATTAATGATGAATAGGTACAATAATCATAACAAATGCGCTTCTATTAGTACGATGTTCAAGTTGTCATCCTGAGATTGCCATTTGCCGGATAGTCAAAGACTTCCTGTAGCTTTCAAGGGCAAAGGGGGTGGCGGGGCGATCGCATTCGGGTTTACGGCTTATAAGAGTTTAGGAGTTTAGAATTTCGGGAGAGCGATCGCGAGACTCGACAATTTTAAAGTAAGGGATACTTGAGGTCAAAGGGACACTCTGAGATTTTTATCTTTCACATTCCTTGAGCGCTCCCTGCACTAGCAGGTGTTCCCATGTCGGGTTTGCAGTTAGGAAGTGTAGCTTCTCAAAGTGATGTGTTTTGAAGCTCCGAAATCATGGCTTGTGGGATGCGTCTTGCACCGTCGCCGCCACCCTTGTCCGAAGCTTCTGAGAAAGAAACTTCATTGCAAATTCGGCGCAGAATGGTACAACCCCACAGGTCCAAGTGAACCCCGAACACAGCCCAAACAAAGTGCGGCGATACATATGACATAGATCAAGTATGCTTTCCAGACTTCGTATCTTACACTTGCACTTGCACAACACTGTTCCTAGCTGAGTGACAGCCCCAAAGGCATCAACAAAAGAAGCGCTGCAACCCGAGTTGATGGATTCTGTGAAAATCCTCACTTCGACCCGGTGGGTTACGCAAATGTCCAGTTGGCGAAGCCAACCTTTGAATCCGGCTGAGTCGCATCCGAGGCTAGGAGTAACAGCAAAGGCAGGAATGAGCTTTCCGCCCAACAGTGAAGGCGAGACAGGTGTCTTCTGGCTGATAGAACGGGTCTTCTCCTTCAAGGCCGCACTGTCCTGCTTAAGTTGTAAGAATTGAGAGGGGCATAGGTTTGGGTGCAATAGGGTGGTTAGAGTCCATGTGGCTTTCAAGTCTCCTGAACGAGATCATACTCCACGGTCCTGAATCAAAACTTAGTTACCGCCAAACCCTAAACCATCGAGCCAGAATCGAGAGAGTACACTGCAGACCCACTACTATAGGGGCCTAAGAATTACCACTACTATTTTGGTGGTTCCTTATTACAAGTATAGTATAATGGGCCCCAAAACCCTATTCTAATTATTAAGGCCCCCCATATAAGCCGAAACGCCCTGGCCCCGTCCGGTTCCATGGTGTCGATTGCGTATCAAGTTTTTGTTCCGTCCAGTTCCCAAGCTGCACCCTGTCCCGGCTTCATGCATGTGGCTAAGAGCCTGCAAAACACTTCAGCGTGCTTCATGAATTGCTGTCACTTTCGTTTGGAGCTCTGTGAGTCTTTAGGTCACTAGGAATCTTCGATGTGGCTTCGAGCTCCCATGAAACGAGATGCTTAGCTCGAGTCGATAGACCACTACATCCCGCCAAGCCTTTAAAGAACTCTTCACTCCAAGTCCGGTCATCTCTGCCTGCGCGTCCTGATGCGAATTCGGACACCACAAAAACCCTCTCCCACATCGCGCGTCAGCTCGAAAAGCCCCAAAGATTCAGCTTGCTCGGGTAGCAGCCAGGCTGATGATAAGGCCTCCAAATCATAGAGCACTGCACTCTTACAGGGGACTATATGTCTGGTTCAGTCGGTCAGGTTCCTTCAGGAGTCGGCCTTGCCAGTGATGCGTTGCGTAGCCGGCGATTCAGAAAGCATCGGGACCGGTTGGAGTAACCCTATGCCAGCCGAGTGTTTCAGTGTTACCCAGAGCCAGAAGCCTTAAAACCCCCAAAGTCTCCAACCGCACTATAATTGAGTTCCTACGTAGCAACAATAGCATGAAGAAGCAGCCCTAACAGGCTTGTCCCGCTGTTCGGCTGTCAAGGTAAAGGTCGCGAGTTTTGTGCTCAAGGTTTGGGAAGAACTTGCCACAAACTCTGCGCAGAGCTTCTGGCCACAATCATGCCTGCCTCACACAAAGCCGTGACAGCTAGTGGCCACTCTTCACCTGGGAAACGAACCAACGGGGCAAACTCGATGGCGACTCCCGAATCCCAACAACTGCAAAATGCAGGTGCTGTTCGTGGTCTATTTCACGGCTTTGGTTTTGCTTTTCAAGGCTCCATTGCCACGTGGACATTCGGACTGCGGTTCGACAGTAGCTTTGATGGTAGGCTTTACGACGAAGTGAAAAGTTCGGGTTTGGAATTGTTGATTTGTCTCGTGTGTTTCCGATTGCGGCACCTGACTACCCATCCAGCGTGACCGTGTGGGGGACTCCTGTGTACCTGCTCAGCTTGGGGGAGATATCCGTGGTTTGACCGCTTGTCTCCCCAAGTCCGGAACTGTGTTTACGGTTTGGTTTGGATTTGATGGGAGTTGGAAGACAGGAACCTAGCGGTTGTACCAGAGTGCCCTACGGGCTTCGAGTAGAGCCCAGAATCATGCAGGAACCTTGTTGTAGATTGTAGAATGGGCCCTTGAAGAAGAGCATCCTTTCCACGGCTGATGTTCCTGGTTCTTACGGGGAGGCGTTTGGGATGTGAACGCTAGAAACCTGAAGCGGCAGCCATGGAAACTTGTCCCAGAACTCTCTGTGTCTCCGCAACACAGGGAAAAAGCCTAAAAACCCGGGCAGGCGCCTTATTGCTATGCCTCCTACGTCCTGCCCATCACCAGCCAGAGCCTGGGAATCGGCCTTGTCGAGGTTTCTCCTGAGCGTTGGGGGGATTTTCAGGCTTTGAGGACTCATGCTGCAGGGCGCGTGGTTCTTGGCTTGCGCAGAGAGAGTCTGTGATGAAGGAGTCTGCACTGCTGCACAGAGTCCACAGAGCACAGCAGACCAGATTTCTCTGCGAAGCTCCGATCTCCGAGGCGTGCGCGCCTGGCTGAAGAAGCGCTCCTTTCTGCTTCTCCTCGCGTCAGAGGCACACGGCCGTGCCCTGCTGTTCGCTGTGCGCTGCGTCGCACTGGAGCTGAGAGCCGAAGGAAATCGGGTCCCACCACCGAAGCTCCCGGCGAATCCTGCAGCCCCTAAAAGGGGCTGCTCTGCTCTGGTCGCAGGTGTTCATCTCCCTGGGCAGCTATTCAGCGCAGGACACGATGGAGTCTTCACGGGAGCTCCTGCTACGTCTGCTACGTAGCGGAAATCTATCGTTTTTCGTTTGGGGTTTCATGGGTGAAGTAGTAGTCCCTGGGGATGCCGTCTCCTTGCGTGGCTCGGTATCCTGGACCGGCAACACAAGGAAAAGGCTGGAAATGTATAACCTTAAGACACGAAGCACTTCGAGGCCATCAGACCCGTGGTCCTTGCAAAAGGACATGCAAGAATTTAGAACCTTTCGAATCTAGACCAGAAGAGGGTTGAAAAGGCGTGCTGCTGAGGAACGGCGGTTCCGGGACTGGGTTAGGATCCCCCTTGTGTGGGCGATTCCTTAAACTTGAGGATCCGATTATTTTGAATTCACCCAAGGGTTTTTGATTTGTCTGGGATCGATGTTAGGCGTTCCCGACTTTTTGAAAATCTTACGATCATGAATGAGAGCACACACCTCAAGCCGCTCTGCAGGACATAACACAATGGTGGGAGCTGAACGGCCGGGCGCCAGAGGAGATCCAGATGTTTGCCTTTGCAGCGGCGACCTTAGCAATGAGCACTGCCCATTGCTGGGGTCTTGTTGAGGGATTTAAGTTACCACAATCAGGAAAGCAGATCCCTATGATTGGGGCCCGAAGGTCACGGTTAAGGGCTGGACACCTAGCAGATTCATCTTGAATCTCTTGAGCTTCGAGCTCGGATTTGCAGAACTGCGTCGTCCTGCCATGTAGACTCAGACACGAAAGCCTCAAAGACCAGAACAGCTGCAACGACTTAGAAGAAAGCCGTGAAACTCTTAGCAGACCAGTTGTAGCAAAAGGAACTCTGCATTCTGGTGCCTGCATGGAGCGCCGTTCTGTCATTCATCCCAGATGGTGGTTGGACTCCCACTGCTTCTGACAATCCTCTTCTCAGCACTTCGGCGCTTGAACGTTCGAAGCCCAGAGAAGGTAGTTTTGGGTAAGCGTCATGAGTCTTCTTTGAAGGCATTTGAAGCTAAAAGCAGGTATTGACCTTCGGGCTCTGTGTGTGTTGGAATTGTTCACGAGCAGGAGAGCGGGAGTTTGAATCTGCGCCGCAGGGCTTCAACAAAGGATTGAACAGTCTGTTTGGGTGCGGGCTACACAAGGATCACTAGTCTCCAGAGTTTGTCCTCCGGCGTGCTCCTGCACGATCTTTCTTTCCCTGCTTGCACCCGTCATCGGGCTCTGTGATGCCAAATCGGTTGCATCAACGAAGGTAGGGACGGACCTTATTTCATACGCCTTAGTAAGGAAGCCATGTGGGAGTTTCAGAAGCTTAAGGGAGGTTAATAAGACTTCAAGTTAACACATGACCTACTCCAGTCTACTACCGGACCCAGGGCCTCGACTTTAGTCCTCGGGGCAGCCTTAACCTGGGCCACCACCAGGTACCACAGAAGCCGATCCATGTAGACCCCCAACGTGATTGCAAGATTTTTTCTCATCCTTGAGAAAAGCTGGCAGTAATCAAGCGTGAAGGTCGCTGAATATCCGTCGAAAACCTTCCGAAAAGGTGAGCTTGTGGAGTCTGCTCAGTGCTCAAGGTCCTTAAATACCCCGAACGGTCGAAGCCCAACGCCTTTTCATCATCTCATAGAAGCCTACCCTAAACCCTAAACCCCGTCCTCAGACCAGACGCTTCACATCAGGTCTGGGGCCCCTGGGCTTTGCGAGACTTTGCTTGCCTCCTCCCGCCTGGCATGCACGCGACCAAGTGAGTTAGGTGCCCCGAATAGCAGGGCCAGGATGTTAGCCCAAGTTTGGGAGATTGGCCCACGCTGGGATTGAAGTGTAGGTACGGAAAGGATCTCTGAATTTTCGTGACTGCAGGAGGCTGCACACCTGTGTGGTTGTCGAAGACCGAAGGGTTACATGGTTGATCCTGGGGTCCTACAGACTCCAACCCCCCAATCTCGAACCACTTTGTAGACTTTTGTCGTCGTGAAGAAGATGGCATCGAATCGGATGCACTTCCTCGACGTTGCCAGGGTCAAGGTATACACCAGCCCTGCTCCTCAAATACTACGAAACCTTCAACTAGAAAGATGCAAGGCTAGAAGCCTTGCATCTGCCAAACTGTGAAGGCTTTGCACCCCACTGCGGAGATCACGAATTCACCCTAGAAAAACAGTGGCCGTGCACTGTAGATGACTGAGGCTTCTTAGAGTCCTCGCAGTGTGTGACGTACGAGGCCGGTACATCTTGGCAGGATCTATGCGTTCTCTTTCGTGGCTTGTAAGAAGGTTACCAAACGGTTCTGTGTGATTCCAGAGTTTGCTGGTCGCGATTGTGGTTTTGATTGTGCGGCATATGGGTGCTCAAAGGCTTGATAGATAGATGTCGATTTCGGGGCATGCAGGATGGAATGCGTGGCAGTGGGTGACTGCAAAGCTAGAAAAATGACATCTCGTACCAAAGAGCTGTAGAATGACATCACACCCCAACAGGTCGCTGCATGCGTCAGAAGGACCAGTGACGAGTGATTCTTGCAAGCAGACACGCCGAAAGGAGAGCTGACAGACACTGCCTGCAAAGCACAGCTTTGAACCAAACTGAACCCAACTCCTGACCGCACAGCCTGACACAGGCCACGATCGGTCAGAGCTCTTCGTGGCGGCTCTGCTGGCCGCCGCGGCCGTGGATGCTGCAAGGCAGCGGGGCAGCTGCGCAACATCGTTTTTTGCGGGCACGGCTTTCGGCAGTGGTGCATTTGGTAGGATGGAGTGATGGACGGCGCTGCTGTATGCGACCGTATACGTGATTTGAGGGCGGCTTCGGAAACTTGCAGTTCTCAACTGGCTGTTGGAAGTGCCAAAGCGCCAGCAGGCCCCATCGAGTTCAGGCGTAGCATGGCCACGAGACATGCGGTGGCACCTCAAGACATCGGGCGCTTGAGCGCAGCAGCTTCGTGCCACCGTCCCGAGACTCCTGCTACCGTGCGCCACACGAAGATAATTCAATTTGATGCCTTGGCTCTGGCAGGCACGCAGTGCCTACCCGCAGGTTGTAAGCGCCGCTGTTGCATTGTTTCTAGGTGAGTCAGTGAACACACAGCCTGCTACTGAATTCTGAATGAGCTTCAGGTGGAATGACCTACCTGATCTCGGGTGTTAGCAAGTTGAAAGTTTCTGGCGGCTTAATTAAGGTAGTTGCGCCACCCCTTTGTTGCCGGAAACGCTCTACTGCGCTAAGCCTCCGTCCAGTCTTTGTGCTCATTCACGGGATAACCTGAACCTCGCCCGCCATGTTCACCGATGTCAGATATACCGCCGTCCTCTGCGCGATGATGACGGTCTTGGGCAACAAGTGGTATGCCATGAAGGCAGCTCCCAAAAAGCACTGGATCTTCAAGTCGTTTCAGATTCGCAGCTGTGCGCCTTAGTTAGGCAGCTAGGCTTTCAGACCCGCAGCTTGAGGTGGCTTGGTATTTGTCGAAACTTTCTTGTAGCGTGGATTCTGGATTCTATAAGGCTCCTAGAGGGGTTACGGGTTACTACAAGGCTACTATATGGTCGCTATACAGGCTACGGGTTACTGTAAGCTTGGTCTAGGTCACTAGCTAACGCAAGGCCTTTCCCAGAGTTTTATGGACAATAGGTTACCATAAGGTTCCCATTTGGGCTACGGCGGTTACTACAAGGCTCCTATGAGGTTGTCAGTACTTCAAGATGGTATTATACAGGTACTATAAGGCATAGAAGGACTTGTTTCCCAGGATTGACACGACCATAGGTTGTTGTAACCAGGCTTGACACGATTATAGGTTACTGTGTAACAGCGAGGTTATACATCGAGACAAAGACCTGTTTCCTAGGATTGACACGACCATAGGATACTGTAATCGTAAGTATAAATAGAGATTTAGAGAAAGACCTGTAAACCCTGCTTTCCCAGGGCTGCTTCCTGGCTGCTCTGCTCGCCTCCATCAGCCGCGCGGCGGCTCCCCGCTTTCAGCCGTGGCCTCGCGTCTTCGCTTGCTTGTCAAATATGTACATATGTGCGTATATGTATATATGTCTGTATACAAATATGTGCACACAGAAGAGCAGCAGCAACAACAACAACAACAGCGATAACGATGATGATGATAATGATCATGAAAATGACAAGAAGAGCTGTTGTTCTTGTTGTTGGTGTTGTTCTGACTTGGGAGTTAGAGGCACAGAACGCCACAACAAACCTCATCGTGGGATCCAGCCTGTTGACCTCTCCTGACATACATGCATGAAAGAGCCGGCGACTGAACAGAATGCAGTGATTGCCAGCTCAAATTCATGTCCGGGGCGTGCCACCTGAAGGCCTGAGTCTGCTTCTCGTGATCAACACGGCCTCACAACGGATGCAAATGTCATCGTTCTTGCATCTGCTTGCTTTTGCTAGGTGCAATTTGCTAGGTGCAACGGTCGAAGTAAGCTGTACAGCTACGCTCCCAAACTTACCTGCAAGGTTTTTACATCCTGCGATCATCCCCAGACCCAAGCCCCCAAGCCCCAAGCCATGCTTGAAGACGTGTTCAGATGGTGGGTCGCTTCCATGGCTGGCAGTGAGCCGAAGCCCTTTGCGCGGGCGCCTAGCAACTGAAAAGAAGTTGTTCGGGCTTCTCGCAGATGCCTTGGTTGAGTGCATGCAGCATTTCGGGCATGAACGTGCCAAGCACAGGAACTGCTGCCAAGGCCAAAGCCTGGCCTGCATCGAAAGGTTTTGTTTGAACGGTTCAGTTGCCGATTGCATCGCCGTACCGAAACCACAGACTGTGTGTAACCAGGTTCGCCAAGGGTGCTCCAGCAACGAGGGTAAACGCATAACACCACAGCACCGTAAGAATTTAACGACGTCCACCGCCGCAAACACTGAGGGCTTGGTCGAAAAAAGGGCTGCTTGATTCGGAGCTTAAACAATGACATCTTCACTACATGTATCCTAGACGGGCAGCCCCAAAGTTCGAGGGAACCCTCCAGCTACAAGTGTGCATGGCGTGGGACATGATTGCAAGTGGCGAAGAGTAAGTTGCTAACTAGGAATGTGCAGTTCTGGTGTGGTTGACATCCGCGCTGTCAGCGTTTCTCATGCGTGATTGCTTTCCACCGTGCGGGTGCAAAAAAACCGCCTACCCCCCAAATTCTCGAGATCCGGACCCCACGTGGACAGTCAGCGACCCTACCACCCGTCTCCGCCCAAATCGGCCGTCTTGAAGCAATAATCAAAAGGGAAACAGATGAGATGGTCGGAATCGGGAGCGGATTGCACGAGGCCCGCAGAAACTTAGTTGGATAGGCGCCCACGACTTAGGCCGGGCTGCCTGATCTTTCTGAACTTGGCTGCCTCCTCAGGGGAATCTTCAGGGGTGGGATACAGAGCGGAATTTGAAGTCTCGGGTAATGAACAGTGCTCTCGTCATGTCAGTGACGTCCCAGAGGGCCCCTTGCCCACGGAGTCCTTGTTGGGGTCCAGCCTTAGTCCCCTCAGTGAATTCGGGCAGGGTTGAAGGGGCTTATGCTGAAGCCTCAGCTGCAGGTACATCGACTCCCAACCTTTCCTGAACCTTCAATCTGCCCACAAAGCCCTGAACCCCTAGACTCTGAACCCCTCGGCACCCTCATCTACTCTGTATATGTATGTATATATATATATATATATATATATATATTTATTTATTTACAAGTGTTGTAGTATGGATCCTGCACTGGTGTATGTACTTTTATATATGTATACATATAAAAAAACATATATATATATATGTAGATACATATTCTCGGCGGTTTCCGAGGAGAGATGACCTTATGGGCGGTTCTCCCGCCGGCCTTTGCTGGCTATGCCGGAGCCCCAAAGGAAGCAAGGGCACAATTGGGGCCTTGGGGTTTAGGGGGTTTAGGGTTTAGGGTTCAATGCAAGCTTTGGGGCTTTGGGGGGGAGTTTTTGGGGGCCGTTCAGAGTTTAGGTGCAGGGTTTAGGGTTTGGCTTTGGGGTTTAAGGCCGTTTAAGGGTTTTTGGAGTCGGATTGAGCGGCTTAGGTCAAGGGGTTTCGGTAGTGTCTTGATAGGGACTTCTCAGTTCCGGCTCAGCCTGCTGAGTGTCTTGTCCGGAGCCAAGCTCTATGTCAATGTGAGATTGTGCGAGTTGAAGCGACCTTTGAGCGGAAAGCATCCGGAACGAACTGATCTACTCATGATGTTGAGACCTTTGTCATCGAGCCGGACACAACTGTGGCACTGCCTTGCGCTTTTTGTCTTTTGCCCATATCTCGCTGTGTCAGTCTGTCGGTCATTTTGCCCGTCGTCGTCTCTGAATCTTCCCTGTATGCACAGACCACACATTTGACATGGCTCTCATTCCCAATTTTCTGCCGCTCTTGCTGCCTCTAACACGCAGGCTTCAACCCGAATTCGACACGAGATGAAGCCTCAAGCCAACTTGCTGTGATCAGGTGTGTCAGGTTTTAGCTGTTCTCTTTTTCAACGAGGACGTGGTGACGTTCAAGGCCTTGGGCTGTTCTGGGAGTCAGGGGTCCAAGATCTTGCAATTGAGAAATTCTGGTTCTGGTTCCTGTGTGTGGCCTTGTTCTTTCTTTGGAAATTGAGATTTGGGCTTCAAGACTTGGAGTTATTAAGGGCTGCAAAATACAACTCAAAATGTACTTGGTTGAGGGATTGGGATTTGGGCATTTCCGAGTCGACACGCAAACAACACTCTTGCAATCAGTTCCATGTGCACCAGTGACAATCTCGATTTTGTACGCAGGGACATGCATGACATGCACATTGCATTCCCTTGATCCGAGTTCGCACGCCCTCGGATCCAACACCCTTGCCCCACAGCCGTGAGCTACCTGGAAAGAGGAGGTGATTTACAGAATTGCGGGTTGATGTGCTCGAGTTGTCCGAGAAGTGCAGTCCGAGCCCACGATATTTCAAGGCAGAACAGAGCTGCCAATGTTCGTAATATAGGGTCCTTAACAATTACCTATACTATTTTGGGCGAATTCTAATTATTAAGGCCCCTATATTACACATGTCGCAGAATCACTGGCTCTGGGGTCTGCTGGTAAAGACTCGCAATGCAAACAAAGTCTTGCGAACATCACCAAGCCGGTGATGGTAACCATGATGACTGGAAAGACGGAACGGCAGCAGCCGGTCTTGAATCGTTGTCCTAGAAATCGGATCGCAAGGCGTGTTTTTGTTAGCGGGGTGGTACCTCATGATACTTAGACACCTGTGGCGAGAGATCTTCCCGACAGGCAGCAGACCAGTTCTGGCTTGGGCTAAGCATTCCTAAGTTCGGGCCTTCGACAAAAATGGCTTGTGGAAAAGTTTCAGGGAGAGTTCTCCACCCTGTTAACCTTTTTTTCACCCTTTCCCTTCCAAGCCGGTAGCTTGTCGTAGCTGCCCGTAGCTGCCGGCTGCCAGGGCCACGGGTGTTACCTGGCCGATGGATCTGAAGGAGATCTCTGCACGAGCCACCTGGACCTGGCAGAAGGGAAATCGGAACTCATCCCCTGCTCCGTAGCTACGCCGTAGCCACCCGAGCTGCCGTGCCTCAACGCCAAGGCATGCGCAAGTTTTGGGTGGCGAAGGCATCTGCCCTAGAATCCACGTGCTTGGCGTTTGTGCTTCCGGATTAAGCTCCAGGAGCTAGGGGCAGGTAGGTTAGCAATTATTGAGATAGCTCATCCCTGCGACACCTGTCCACTTCTAATTAGATCGGATTTGTCACGAAGGAGACGTAGTTCTGCAGCGGTAATAGACATATAAACGAAGTCCAGGGTGAAGATGTTTCTCTATAGATTTCGCCACACTGTTACAAAACTTTTTAAATGCTCGTGAACTTTATCCAGCAGTGGAGCTCGCATCCTGAGCTCTGGATCCCTAAAGCTCACATTTCGAAGCTGGTGGAGCCCAGAGTGAGATGGCGTTTGTGCTCGGAAAGCTCCCAGAGCCCTTCTCCAGAGTTTAGGCTCCTCAGCAGCCTTGGATCCACCCCTTAAGGAAAGATTGCTGAAACACGAAAGCCAGGTGAGACATCGCATGGCACGGGCAAGCTCGGCCTTGAGCCGCCAAAAGGACCCCGAGTTCCTGCGTCTTAGTCTTTGGCCTATGGTCTCCTTAGGAATTGTTTTTTATTTTTGTTCATATAAAGCCCAAGAGAATATTAAAGAAAATAGTTTTATTATGGTTCTAAGGGGGGTTATAGTGGCCTTCTTCGAAAGTCTGTGGATTTCCTTTGTTTCAGCTACGGTGAGCTGTTAGGGCTTCTCGAGGATTGCAGTGACTCTCGGAGGGCTGATACGCACGAGAAGTCTTGGGATTGAGTGGAGTCGTTACTTAGCATCTTGTGGACGGTATGCCAAGAAGACAGAGCCACAGTTTCTCATGTTAACAAGATCTTGTTCGAGAGAAGCTCGCTCAAGACCCGGCCGGCGACTCCGCCTGAAGCAAAGCGTAACTTTAATACCGTGAGTTCTGATTCTTTGCTACAGCCGTAAATGTGACATTGTGATTTTTTGGATCGGCTGGGGCTCAAATTGGAATGATGGTTTGAGGCTTTAAGAGTCAGAGGCCTCGGAATTTCGCTGTGAGCAGGGAATTCGAGGCGTGAGGCTTCTGGTGTCAGACTTTCGGGAATCGAAGTGTTTAGCGTTTCAGGGATGTTGGTTTTGAGAATTGAACTTGGCATCGCGTCTAGGGTCTGGAGAGTTCCGAACGTCCTTTTCGGATCTTGGTGTTGTGGGGATTTCAGGTTCTCGAATTTCAGATTTCAGGGATTTTCGGAATTCGGTCAGGATTGGCCTTGGCCATCGGCCATCGGAGCAGTCCTACCACGAACCGAAGCCCACGGGTTTCCCGGTTCGGGCCGGAGTTTCGAAGCGGTGAGGATCCTCGGCTTCGGTCAAGGTTAAGGTTTTCAGAGCTTGTGGCGGCCAGGACGCGCTCAAGGAAATCCCCAACCAGGACGAGGCAATGCTTTTGGGGCTGGCGCAGTAGCCCCTTTATCAGGTTTTAGTTCACAGTTTGGGGTGTGCGCTTGAAGTGGCATGCACTTAGCTCTACTATGCGTGACAAGTCTTTTCGTGTAGGGCAGAAGGGGCGACCCGGGATTTATGCCGGTTCGTTCGGGTCTGCTAACGGCGGAGCTGGCCAGGAGTGGGAGTACGATTCTTCATTGGCATGAACCTTCCGGCTTCAGGGTAGTCTGCTTGAGACAGGAAGTTAAGCGATTTCAGCTCCGGCGCACTTCACTTGAAGAAGTGCGCTGATTGCCGAATCAGTAATTAATGTTTTAGCTTCATCGTCGCTCTTTGCAAGCCCTCCCCTCACGCTCGCAACTTCGTCTCAGCCCGAGGCCTTAAACTGCTCCCATCCAACTCAGACTCAGGCTGCTGGGGCCAGCGTTTTGCAAGGATCTCAGCAGGGACTGACCAGAGTCCTACTCGGATCAACCCAGAGTTGAGCTGCGCTGGGATTTGGATTCGGTAGCCATGACCAAGCCATAGCAATGCGAAGGTGAGAGAGAGCGTGGGGTGCCTTAGACCTGGCCTGCATTCTGCATGCGGCTCGTCTCAAGCAGAAGCTGCTGCGTCAAACTCGCACCGCCGCACAGACACAGAGCCTCCCGCGATCCCACAGCGAAAGCATGACAGACTGCAGAATGCAAAAAAAAAAGAAAGAACGTGAGGACACAGTACAGTACGTTTTTGGGGGATGTCATGTTCCATTGTTGTGCCATTTCTTCTTGGGGAAAGAGAAGCCGAATTTGAGCCTTTGAGGCCGAGCCTGCTCTTGTCTCCCCGCCACGGAGCAGGAGGCCGAACTCGGCCGAACGGCCGAACGCCTCTCTCCCGAACGACTTGCAAAGTCTCTCTCTCAGAGTCTCTCTCTCTCTCTGCGGTCGCCCGCAGAAGGGGGTCTGTTTTGTGGCTTTTTTTGGGCGGCGAGTGCTGCTTATATAAGTCCTTACATTTACATGTACAGCTGGCATGGTGTTCTGGTAGCTCAACTGCTTGAGATAAGTGTCTGTGCCGGGGTTTCGTAGCTGGTGTTCCACGGGCATACTGTTCAGAGAAGTGTGCCTGCAGCCACCGCCCCGAAGCCTTGGATCTTAACACGCCCCAACCCATGCCACAATAGTTCAAAGGCAGCATGAATAGAACTCTCTGAGCCCTGACCCAACATACTAGAGGGGCCTTGATAATTAGCAATACTATTTCGGGGGTTCCTGATCATAATTAGAGTAGAATGGGCCACAAAAAAACCTTGTTCTAATTATTGAGGCCCCGATAGTACTGTCCCATGCAGAGTCAGAGCACCCAAGAACGCTTTGAGCTTGTCTGCAGGATCAAAGCATCTCTGCTTATCTCCGAAGAGCGACGAGGAATACTCCCACCAGGCCGATTTCTTGAGCTGATGATCTAGTATAATATGTATGTAATTTATTGCAGTATATATTATATGTATATACTATCTTCAGTTGCAGGAGCCGAAACTTGCGGCCGTGCTGTGCTTATGTTTATTTGCTGCACTCTTGGGCTCTGGTGCTGAAATGGCTTCCGTAGATCGGGGCTGTGTTAAGTCTCCATCGGACCTTGCCAGTGCTGCAGAATCAGCGGTGCATCCTAACCTGCAGGTAGACCCTGTATGCCGAAGGCTCCAAAGCAGCCAAACCCCCTGCTGTGATGCTGGTGTCGGGAAGCACCACGGGAGTTAGTGAAGTGGAAACAAAGTTCAAGCCTCTGTAGGTCCATCCTTCGTGCGGCGACGACGAGGATTATGACGTGCCGAATGAGCGCGAAGGCGTGAGAGCCAGCACTTCATCCCCAGCAGAAGCCCCGAAAGCGTTAAACTCTGTATTGCACCTAGGTCTCGCTTTTTTGTCCTATCCGAGGGTTGTGACTGCTTCTGAAGCACTTCAGGCTCAGGGCCTGTGCAGGTTTTGCAGTGCCGTGAAATCCTCCAAAGCACTGAATCTCAGCCTTTGGGCAGGCATATCCGAGCTGAAATCTCCGTGGCTCCCCCAGCTTGGGCTTTTACATCTGCTTGCTTGGTGGAGCTTGAATTTTTTGGACCTGCAGGCAGGAAACACTAGCACTCGTAGCAGACTATCGCGGATGAACCGCCCCAGCTGGCTGCTGACAACAATGACGGTGGTGATGACACTTGAGATTCTAATGGTATGTGGATCGATGGCGAGGATGGCAATGAGAGAAATAGGAATGGAAAATCCACTGAGAATGTTCATAGCTGCCATAGCTTTTTGTTGGCAGAGGGCTCAGAGGCAACCTGAACCCAAGACGAGTTAGCTCACAGCCCATCGAGGCGAGCCGAAGCAGAGGACAAGAAGCCTTCATTCGAAGTGCTTAAAGACTCCTCGGGGCTTTCGTCATCGCTTCCAGGGATGTATTGGGGCCGCTTGACGTTCTATGACGTTGTTCGTTGCAAGCGGGCTGTGGGATGTGAAGACTCAGCCCCTCGGTGTGTGCCAACATCGCCTTAGTTTTTGATCATCTCTACTTTCGAAGCTTCGAGAGGGGCGAGAAAGGATATCGAAAAGGGGATCTGGGGTCTTCTGCATAATACGTTTTGTGTGATTTTGCTATTTCTGTTGTTTTGACTCTTCAACCTTTATGTTCGCAAGAACGTCACTGCGTCGCTCTGTTCTCGGTCATTGTTGTCACTGCTGCCGCTCCCGCTGCCTGCAAGCCGGGGTATTTTGGCAAGGGTGATGCTATGCATAAGCATACACAGACATGTGTCCTACATCCAAAGCGATATGAAGAAAGCCCATCAATGGTAGCATGCACCATGTGCTGGGCCTCTGAAGTTTTTGACTATCACCTGTGGTCAGATGTTCCAAAAACTCTTGCCAACAATAAGATGTCGACTCTCAGACTGAGCCCGGAGCCAGGACGCGTGGAAGGTGGGAATGCCTGAGAAGGACCGCTCGGCTTCGCAAAACGGCGTCCTCAGAGCCAGGGCTTCGAATTTCAGAGCTTTCAGCTGAGCCTTTCTGAGCTTTCTGTCAAAGCATCGATGTTATGAGTTGTCTACCATTCCCCTTGCACGACCTGCGCGCAGCTTCCTCTATCCAGGTCCGCGCACCATCTACGCAGTTCATTCCTCTCATAAACAAGTTGCTGGTTCCGGGAGATCTTGCAAAGGTTGAGGGAAGTTCAATCAGGAATGTAGGACCCAAGATTCTGGAAAGCCTCGGCAAAGGAACCTGTAAGCCTAAGACCCCTGCGAAGCCCTTTCCTACTCCACCAAAAAACCGAGTCCCTGTGCAAAGTTCTCCGGAATCTCCACCGAAGGAGAAAAGATAGACAGTACTCCCCATCCGGCGTCGAAAGGTGCTCGAAGCGAACTGCAGACCGAAAGCCTCAGAACTCCGAGCTTACAGCTTGAGACGCCAGGACACGGCCACCACTAAGAGTGCCGTTTCCTTCGACGTACAGACGGACTTCGTCACGCCAAGTAACAAGGACGGGATCAGCTCCCGAGGGATGGCCGGCTGCTTGTCGTGTTGGATAGAAGTTTCTGATTCTTATGGAGGAGTATACGTCGGAATGTTCGTCTGGTGGGACTGCGGACTGCGAACTCTGCAATGGTCATGGCGCTTTCCATGTGAAGCTATCAAGCATTGATGCCAGTAGCCCCAAGGAAAACTCGAAAATTCGTTGACCATGATTGTTGCAGTTCTGACTCAATTGCCGTATCGATCGTCCTGAGACCTTGAGTGTCCAGAATTTTGAGTTCAGACATGCCGAAAGTCAATCCGCCTCTTCGCATTTCCTGTTTCCGGCGCTTACATCTTCCACGCGCGTTTGACTGCGGTTTCACAGGACAGCCAAGGAGAAGAAGACAAGGCGAGGGCTTTGAGCTCGGAAGTGTTGGGACGCAGTCAGAGGGTGAGGCCTAAAGGCCTAAGCTCAGGGGTTCGGCATCTCTTGCCGACATTCGAGACGCAAATCTGTGAGGCTGTGTGGAGTTCATTGTGAGGCGGCCGGAAGCTTCGACTATTCACGACTCTTTCTTTTGTGCTGCTACTACAACGATGACGAAGACACCGAGACGACTGCTACGACTACCAGTGGCCCGACCAGCCCTCCCGCTCGGGCTACTACGAAAACACTGGCTTCGACGCGACTGTGATAGTTGCAATGACGGCGAGTAGCACAACGCATTTCGCTTTGACGATGGTGCGGTGATACGAAAGCTGCCCTTACCTCATGACTTACTAGTTGATTACGCGTATGGTCATAATATGAGCTGCTCCTGCGAGATCTTGCAGACTCCAATCCCTGAAGCCCCTCTGGAATGACTTTGAAACAGCCTCTTTGAAACCGCTTCAGTGTCCAGTCCCCTCTCGGTTCAATCCGAGGGCCTGCGCCGCCCGCCCCCTTTCAGGATGGCGCGACCACAGTGAGCTTCGCCCTGGGGACAAGCTTCGGCCAGGATGTGCCTGGGCTCAGGAAGCCGCCAAGCCGTAAAGGCACACAGTGGCCTGCGGCAGTGGTCGCGAAAGTAATGTTAATACTAGTCGCCGTAGTGCTAGTGGTAGTGCGTAGTCGATGGCGACGCTGCCGCCAGCCCAGGAGGGGACAGATGCGGCATCCGAGAAGGCAACCTCGTCAAGGGCTTTTGGAGCATTGAAGCTTTTAGGGTTTAGGAGTTTGGGGACAGAATGTGCACGTTAGGATATGCGACCTACTCATTGCGGCTCTTTGGGGCTTGCTTTGGATTTGGTTTGCTATGATGGGACGGCTGACAGAGCTGTCAGGGCGGAACATGAGGACGCTTGCAGCCCGTTCAAGAGGTTCTTTCAAATGCCAGCAGTCGCTGAACTTCGAATGAGATACCGAAATAGACACCACTACCTACTCTCCATTTTTCTTTGCTCTTGTAGTACATGGCATCGCCTCCCACCTCTCGGCTCGCCACGATCCACTCAGGGAAGAAGGTTGCGCGCAATTGTATGTTCAGCGTTTGGGAGTGTCTTGTGCTACATCTTGGGTGATGCCCAGCTCTATAATCCTTTGCTAGGCTTGTAAGGTTCAGGGGCATTTGCGTATGTCCAATGCCCCTGCGGTTTTACTGACGATCTCCGCGGATTATGACTTTGTCGGGACTTCAGGAGCCAGGAGTCGAGTAGTGGAACTAGAACGAGGGGTAGCAGTAACAGTAGCTGTAGCAGCAGCGGCAGAACAGCAGCGGCAGCAATAGCAGTCGCAGCCGCAGTGGCAGCGGCAGTATCGTGGTCGTCGTTGTCCCCACAGCCGCCGTACATATCCTGGTGGTCTGGGTGGATTTAGGCTGAGTATCTCTGCGTCGAAATAGGATTTGTCCATTTGGCGCGGAGGAGCAGCTTGACAATGCAACGACTGCACAGACACCTGAGCACTACACCATTCCATCCAAAATCTTGACGATCTCCGAGAACAAGCTTTTTGCTTAGAAAGGCCCGAAAGCCCATGACTCCTGATTTGAGCTACCTCGTAAACGAACACACCCCGACAGAATGTAAGCCTGAATCCCTTCCTCATCAGGAGCTCGAATTTGCCTGCGATCAGGGCACACCGGGGAAGGCGCCGCACAAAGCCTTGAGACAAAGTTCGCGAGCTCAAGCCATGCGCTCCTGTACTGCTTTGGAAGTATCGAGCTTAGGGACGAATGAGCCTCTCCCATTGCTTGCCTTGTCCCAGCATGCGACTGTCCTAGTTCAAGCCACAAGGGCCATGAATGCAGAAACCCAAACCCAGAAATGCTGCATGGGCTGGACATCCATCATCCATCGCCAGTTCGTGCCTTTGCCCTGAGCCGTAGACCCGTGGCGGTTGACCCCACTTGCCTGCCCGAATGCAGTGAATTCCCTCGTTGATAAAGTCCTTTCGAGACATCTGTCAGCGCAGCTCCCTCGAAAGAAGCGCCTAAACCAACCAAGCGAAAAGGGCCAGGTCGTTAGCCCAGTTCTAGGGAAACACAACTGGCCGTAATGCCAGGACCCGGCCACCACGAAGAGTGCCGTGTCCTTCGATGTGACGCCAAGAAGTATTGATGAGGCTGCACAGCCGCAGGTTTGTAGCTGGCAGATTCACGACTTTGCGAAGCAAGCACGGAGTTACATGAGCCTCTTTTTGTCTTCGACGTTATCTCAGCTTGAAGCCATCTGCACACCCGTGATTCTTGACATCTGCTTCGGGATCGGCTGACAGACGCTTGCTTTTGCACACGGAAGCTTTTAGTGGGTGTGCATGCCGGTGGGAAGGAGTTCAGTTGAATGCTGTCTTTGGGCATCAAAACCTGCAGCTGTGCAGGATAGCCAAGAAGCGGAAAAGGCGGGTGGGAAGAGATGGGGTCTTCATCAAGCTGCGTACTAACTGAAACGGACGTGCTTCGAGTCCAGCATCATGGTCAACGCACTCAAGAATTTCGGGTTGAACAGCGTGTGGCCCACAGGCATTGCATTTCCTCCCCCTGTAGCCTTCCCTAGCTCTTGATCAGCCGCGTAGAGCATCTGATCATGAAAGAGGGGCCTGGGCAACTGTTCAGAAGAGGTCTGACGTTTAAGCTCCGGATTAAGATGCTGTTGCACTAAGTTTGAAGTTGGAGGGTCAAACTTGCATTGACAGGATATGGCTACCACTGCGAATCTCCCGTCCCAGAACCACTCGGGGGACGCAGCTGGGCTCAAAAGCTCGCCGATGCATCAGGATCCTGCAGACTAAAACACTAAAAAAACGCCCCTACTTACCGCTTCTGCTGTTGTCAGTTGGCCCTGAAGGCCCCATTCATTGAAAATGAATTCAGGGATGATTTGCTAGTGCTTTTGCTAGAATGAAGTGTCCACCTTTGTAAGTTCTCTGTGGAAGTTGGGTAGGGTGTAGTTTGGAGGTGAAGCCGATAGTGTGTAAGTCTGCGTAAGTGATGCAGATGCTGTGTCAGGCCGCAGGTAAAATGGTGGTGTCGGAGTGGTTAAATTCTAGGCCCTCCAACAGCTGACGGCCCACAAACGAAGAAACCTGAATCTCCGATGTCACGGTCCTTGAATCGTCAGCATTATCGTTTTCTTATCGGGGGCAGCATCGCCGCAACCGGCATCATACGCAGAAGCGTCAGTATCTGCATGATCCTATTCAGCATCAGTGCCACCTCTGATGTCAATGCTGGTACTACGATTCCCACAACGAGGACTCAATCCCGCAGTTGGCCCGAACATGGGCCCAGTCTTCCACTGGTCCGTTACGACTATGGGGCGGGTCAACTCCATGGGGCATGGCTGGTTGAGCGCTGTAGGCCCCGATTGCACTTAGGAAGAGAACTTGGACGACGAGGCTTGGGCTTGCAGCCAGCTTCAGGGTTCTCTCAGATATGCTCCGTTTTGCCCAGTACATCGGGAAAACGGTCAGAACGAAGTTTCGCTGCATCAGCCTTGTGTGTGGTTTGGCGACAGGCATCCACTTTTGATTCTGATGTGGCTGGTGAGTAGGGCTTGCTTCAAGGCCAAACCGGGCAAGAACAAAAACCCCTTGCATCACCAGACCTTGGAGCGTAGCGCCCGTGCTCGAAACTGCCGACGGGTTGGGAGCCGTCCTGAAACTGGGTCGAAGACTTCGGACAGGAAGGTTTGTAATGTCAAGCCAAGCCCCCAACACCACACTTTCCTTGCAAAGGCCCCGGGAGGGGTACCTGCCGGTACCTGCTATGTGACAGGAGCACCGGCACAGCCTCGATGCGTGCAGCGATGGCGACGGAGACAGTGAACAAGCTCCCTGGAAGCAGGAAGTCACGGCACAGATATGGGGCGAAGGTCTAAGCTTTGCAGCTAGGAGAACCCTGAAGGCCTTGAATGAACCCCAAACCCGATTCCTTCAACTGTTCACCCTTTGAGTGAGCAGTCTCAGTCTTTGATTCTCCAACACAGACATTGCTTTGCTTTCGGAGCCTTCGGCATTTACGACTTTACGAACTTTACGATACTCCGCGGAGATTCTAAGCTCCAGGTCTCCCTATAGCAGCCCCTGGGCCGCCCTGGTAGCAGGCAAGGACGCATTGGAGAGTTCTGTAGATGCTTCACTGAAACAACCATCAAAGTTCAAAGTTCTCGCTGGGTTTTATTCTAGCTCTCGCGGTTTGGGCTGAATTTGTTTGGTTTTTTCGGGAGTTAGTTGGGATTTGGGCCGGGGCTTTGGAGCTGGGCTTTGACATTTACGATGTCATTGCGTTTGGATTCGATGTAAAACGATTGATTGAGATTGCAGCTTTGGGGTTTCGGGACGAGGTGGGCCCGTTTGGTGTAGCGTGCATCTTACGTTGGGCATGGCAAGCATTCATCCCACCAACGTCCAACATATAACTGAAAGCTTATCACTTATTCCCGAAACGCCGAAACCTTCTAGGGATCTGGGTCAGGCTACGGTAGATGGATGGCTACTAACCTGTGACATCATGTAACAGGGCATATGACTTTGCTTGGCACTGAGGATGATGGTGGTGATGGCTACTGTTTCCCACGGCATTGGCGAGCAATGTTAAAACGGGTGCTTCAGGTGTGTTATTTACATTGGTCTTACGGGCTCTGGTATCTGCAGCAGCAGATACACAAAATGGCAATACGTGTTATCGGAGCATGTTGCTGAAGAGTTCTGCAATCAAAGAGGATACTCGGCCACCAACTTGAGACGCAACATGTGGAAGTCCCCAGACCCTCAGCCACCAGCCCAAACCCAGAAGCCTTGCACGGACGCCGGACAGGCATTGCAAGCCGCGAAATGACAGAAGTGACCCTGAGCCTTTCTCTTCTTCCGCGAGTTTAGAGTGCCTGTCATGGCCCATTCCGTGCACCAACCTAGACCTACTAAACCCTACTTTTTTGTAGGTTCTTATTGTAAACCCTAATATGGGATATATAGGGACCCTACAAAAAAGTAGGTTCTGGTGGGTTAAGGAAGACACTGGCTTTTGAGCCCTTAGAGGAGTCAAGGGTCTAGGCGAACGGACCGAGGGCATTCGTGGCACTGGTCCAGGTAAGTTCTATCACGTTCAGACATGACGAGTTCAGGGATGAAAGGCTGCAGCTCTAGGCAACTTGCAATGTTGGCGAGCTGACAGAGCAGGCAAGGATGATGCTTCTAGGTCTACCGTTTGTGTGGTGTCTCATCATGTTGCTGTCGTCCAGAAACTTAAAGCTCTCTAACAGCTCTCTACTTCAGTACTCGTTGCTATCGCGATTGGCGATGCAGGATCGATGACAGGCACGATTGACAGAGGAGTTTTCGAAGGCTTGCAGCAAAGAGCGGTGCACATCCGTATTGACTGTTCTGCAGTCACGGGATGAACTTCTGCAAACTTGAAGAGATGTCGGTGATAGGCCATTGTGGTGATGAGGACCGCTCGTCTTTGCTTCCTGACAAATGCACAGCGTATAGACTGCTTACACTCGCAGCACGAGGCCTTCAAAGAAGCCGCGTGTATGAGACAGAGCGGCATGGTCGTCAAAATCTGGCCTGTTGTGCATTTATGTTGTGTGTTTACACCACTTGACTCACTTGACCCTTCGCAGGCCGGGCACTATGTCAAAAGCACTTTCGTTTGTCCTCAACCTCAGACACATTCAAACGAGAAAGATTAAGCAAGTGCTGCGTATACTAACAGATATTCACTTGATGTCTGACGACAACTAGACCAGATCTTCGACATTTAGGGCTCAGCATTTGGGAGTTGGAGCGTCGCAAGTTTGCGTGCATCGTCTGCAGACACCGGTAGCCTAAGTTCTTGGTTTTGATGGTTCAAGCAGCATGTTGAAAGCGAAACTCTGCAGGGCAAGGATTTGGCATAGCGAGTTCGCGAAAGCATCTTGTCTTCAGTGGAACACCTCACGGAGGCAGAGGTAATGGATTGCATGCATTTTGCACATACTTGTCGTGAGGGAATATACTCATCTTGCACGAAGCAAGCACTCTCATGTCCAGCCGATGTTACTTAAGGCTCTCTACCTGGTGAGTTGTTTCGTGCATCAATCTTGCATGTCTCGGAGTTGTTTTTGTGATTCCGGAAAGTTTGCTCACTCACAGATTCAGGTGCACTTGCACGACCGTACTTGTTTTCCAGCAAGTCACCAACCTACCATACTGCAGATGCCGAAGTTCAAGCCCGGATATTAGAAGAGTTAAGTTGAATGTATCTTTGCGAGCTTTTATCCTTATATATTACTAGCGTCAGTAGTTGATTCTTCTTTATTATTTTGCCAGTGCTGTTTCTTCTATTCTTTTATTAGTTCTTTATTTTCTTTTATATATTCTTTTTATGTTATCCTTACTATTAAAATATTTAATGTTCTCATTTCCTTAGTATAATGATTTTCTCATTTTCTTAGTTCTTCTTTAGTCTCATATGGGAAATTTTTTAATTTCTTGAAGTTCAAAATTTTCTATACTTGTTTCAGATATCAGTGAATATAAAATTGATATAATAAATCCATTTTTCACTTTAAGTAGTAGTCGCTT
>BGNK01005844.1:8523-33670 GCA_003297005.1 Symbiodinium sp. clade A Y106
CCAGTAGCTCAGTAGCTTCTCCCCTCCTGAGACGGCAGCATCGCGCCTGCAATCGACTGACCATTGCCTCGAACAATTGAACAAAGCATCGCAACTTCATTACGGATGGGAAAGCTCTGAAAATCTCTCAAGTGAGATCCAAATCACATCAAACTGTCGGACTTCAACCCGGAGCTGAAGCGGGCGTGCCATTGGTCGGGTCACAGGCACGGCGCGCGACAGCACGCGCGCCATCCTCGGTTTGGGTTTGGGGTTGAAGGGTTGAAGTTGAGGGTTTAGGCCTTTGATGAAGAGCGTGAAAAGGGTGACGGTGGTGATGATGGCGCCGTGATGGTGGTAACATTACAATGAATGCTGATTGGGATNTTTGGGGTTGAAGGGTTGAAGTTGAGGGTTTAGGCCTTTGATGAAGAGCGTGAAAAGGGTGACGGTGGTGATGATGGCGCCGTGATGGTGGTAACATTACAATGAATGCTGATTGGGATCGTGGTGATGGTGATATCGGGAAAATCGACGACGCCGACGACAACGATAGTGGCGGTGATGACGGTATGAAGAAGAAGAACAAGTCAGCTAGCGATGACAAAACTGGCGGCAAGAACAACGATACCAAGGACGTGGAGACCACTACCCACAATACTCGTAATAGTAACAGTCTAACCAAAACGGCTAAATGCGGCTAAATACCAGCTTATTCTAATGAGCTTGCTAGATGTGATTGTACTACCGCCTTGGTCCTGCAGTATGGTACAGGTCTCGCAAGATGTCCCCTCCAACAGTGGAAAATCCTAAACCGTGCACCGTAACGAGGCTTCAGGGTTTCGGGTTTAGGGCTGAAGGTAGATGAAGAGCCTGATGAGCACATCGGCTGAGAAGAAGGGAGAGCGAGCAGGCCAACCGCCAACCAACTGCCACCCCCTGTTCACGGAACTACGGACGACAGTCTCTGCACCTGCGCCTGGTGACCTCTTTTTCCCTCGTGCCCTAACTATGGGCACGAGAATTTTTGAGTCAATACATGTCAGTACAGGATGCCTGCATGATCCGTTGCATGAGCACATGCGCCAGGTTCCCTGCCTGCCGAGCTGATGATACTGGCTGCATGGTGATTCAGTGAACAGTCTAGAAACTTCATATCATGAGACGATGGGTATACTATCACGGTTCCTTGTCAGAAATTCTTTTGAAGCACAGCACCATCGTCCATTCGCTACGACTAAAGCCTGCAAATGCCTGCAATCTACTTCTTGCTGTCGCTGTTTCGAAACCGCAGCAACCAACATCCCAATAGCACGCCACAAACTCATTGTAGAATGACTGTTGCCTCTTGACCTTTCGCTAAGCCAGATACATCTTCGCAACGCTCGCCGCAGAGACCTGAAACTCTGCGCGACTGCCGTCACGACACGCAGCACATACCAATTGAAACCACAACCAGGAAGCCCTGTCATCAACGACTTTCCGTTGACCTGTGGGGGAAGTCATACAAGTGCTCATGACTGCTGTAGACAAAGCCCGAGTGTCTGGCCAAGATCTCCAAAGCAAAGCGACTGCAGACGACGGGCACAGCCTGCCCATACAAGCCAAATGGCCACGGCTCCCGGGCCCTTCGCACAATGCCTGAACCTCTGATCTCTCTCTGGGCTTGCCCCTATCAGCTCTAGCATCTCTAGCTCTGGCAGCACTATCCTACTCTCACCCTGATGCTCACCGGCTTCTCTACGCGTCGCTCAGCCTCATTTTGTTCAACTCACCCGGGCAATTCAGTTTCAATTCAATCCGATGCGGGGCCCTTGTCACCTCGGACCTGTGCATACGACGGGGCGCAGGGCAGTGCGGCACGCAGTCACGCCTTTTACGAGTGCTCCGTTCCTGTGGAAGCTCTCGCTGCCACCTCCTGGCTTCGCTTGCTGCCGACGCAACGTAGCTGCGTATGTCCGAGCTGAGGGTTTCACAGTATTTCACAGTGACGAGAAGCTTCAGCCGTATCTTTGCCGGCCAGAGGATGCTGCCGTGTTGGCACATCCAACGAAGAGCCCCTATGTTTCAAGAAGCGCCCAAAAGAAGCGCATGCTGGATACATCACCTGCGAAGTCAAGTCTAGAGACTCAGAGCTTCCGGTCATTTGTGAACGGCAACTCCAAGAATCCATCTTCAGGCTGAACTGCTCTTGCCTTCGCGGAAGGAATCTCTATAATGAACAAGATGTCGGAACATGCTGCATCTGCGCATGGGACACTGAACACCATTCTGTCAACACCTGTATCAATCATGCTGTGTTACATGTAACGTGACTCTGCGGCTCTCAGAGCAAGACAACAACGAATATGACGAGACGCATCAAGAACCTCACAAGCAGGAAAGCGAGACCCGAGACATGTAAGCAAAGTGACGGCAAAAGCAATTGCATCACGTTGAAGGCCAAACCATTGACAAGCATGTGTAACTGTGAAAGCGTAGTGCTGCGAAGATACCAGACTTGAAAATGACGTCACCATGCAGCATCAAAACTGCAAGGATAGTGGAAGCCACAAGCTGCAGCGGTGACATGAACAGCTGAAGCATTGATCATTGATTCACATATGGTACTTCTTCAACGGAGTGCTTCTTCAGTGCCCTTTGCAGACGAGGAGCACATTCCGAAAAATCCCAAAAAATCCCTGGAATGATTCTGAATGTTTTGGAATGTTTCAGGTATGGTTTGCCCAACTACTCCAATCAAGCACTCCTGAAGCCAGACCCTGAGAGCAAGCAAAAGCATTTTGCCTCCAGCCAGCTGTGCGTTTCAGGCTGCCTCAGGCTGCCTTGTCATACTTTTTAGGAGCTGGCAAGGCATTCATTACAGATGCCAAGTCCTGGAAGATCGATTCGTCGACCTCTCCCGGCGTCTGTTCTTCTGCATCTGGTGGGAGCGNAAGTCCTGGAAGATCGATTCGTCGACCTCTCCCGGCGTCTGTTCTTCTGCATCTGGTGGGAGCGGCCACATGTCTCTGGCCAGGTCCCACTTTACCCATGCCGTTTGATGCACATCTTTAAGCTTTGATTTCCAGTTGGACAGATCGAATTTGCGAGTATAGAACTTAGACTTGAGCTCAGCGATCCAAAACATGCTTTCAGCCTTGAAAGTACTGGTCCACCTCCAGTCGTTGGCATTGAGTGCAATTCGGCAACCGGGAGGCGAGATCCGACCCAAGATTTCTTGAGGAGATGTGTTCACTGGCGGCCCTCGGGGGCCACAAATTCTGCTCAGCCGAGGCAGTGCAGCTGCAGCTGGATCCTGAATTGGTGAATCCATGTTTGTCTTCAACAGTCAACAAGCTTCATAGCTGGGACTTTGCTCGGACACGAGTTCAAACTGAAAGTGCATGATACATGCCAGCTAGTCACTTCATGTGGCTCCTCCATGGCCACATTCTGTGGTGGTCCGGGCTCACTTCCCTCCACAATGTCATCTGCAATGACATTGTGCCGCTCAAGTTCAGCCTCACGGGATTGTCAAGTTGCAGAAATCAGAAATACACAACTTGTGTTGAGAAGTCAGCTTAGACTGATGCATAGAGGCCTCGTCTGATGCCTCCGGCACACTTCCCTGTCCTGCTTCATCCTCAAGCTCCTGAGGCTCCTCAAGCACTGGCCCGGCTCCCTCGTCTGCAATGANCACACTTCCCTGTCCTGCTTCATCCTCAAGCTCCTGAGGCTCCTCAAGCACTGGCCCGGCTCCCTCGTCTGCAATGACATTGTGCCGCTCAAGTTCAGCCTCACGGGATTGTCAGGTTGGGTGGTGCTGGGTGGTAGTGGGTGGTGCTGGGTGGTGATGGGTGGTGGTGTAGGGCCTTAGGGAGTCCTGTATACCTGGCAACCCGTACAATGCAAACCACCTGTGAAGTGCAAGTCCGGCTTGGGTTTTCGGCTTCTCGGTTCACTATATAAAACAAACCCAAAGGGTCCTATGCACCGATATAGTAGAATGTAGGGTTTCGATATTAGGAATTACTATTATGACTTAGGGAAGTATCCCCCATAACAGTACATAGGACCCTTTGGGAAAGCACATCGAAGGCTTGCTTGTCCGGCTGTGCTTGTGTCTACATTCAGTCTGAGGACCTGTTGCATGGACTTTAATCCCGAGCGTCTAAATGCCTAAATCCCTACAATATGCCACCCAAAAAAAAACTAGCCTCCCACTACGACGATCCCAAAAATCCCTGCGCCTAGAGGCCCCCTCAACGTCAGAAGAAGTGCGGGCTAAGAAATCTTAACACTCAACCCTGCAACCCTAAGTTTCCGAATCCCCAAATCCACAAAGACTTAGTTGCTGAGTTCATAAGCCCCAAAAGTGTACACTTTCAGTTTGTGTTGAGAAGCCAGCTTAGACTGATGCATAGAGGCCTCGTCTGATGCGGCACACTTCCCTTTCCTGCTTCATCCTCAAGCTCCTGAGGCTCCTCAAGCACTGGCCCGGCTCCCTCGCCAAGGCCATTGTTGGTGTTGGGCTGCTCCTGAAGTGCTTCATCTTCAGGCTTGCCCTGCCATGGAAACTCGTACTTGTTAGGGTTACTAAAGAAAAAACAGGTTAGCTTGCGAATGCAACTGCAGGCCAACATTTGCCTCCTGATTCCGAGGCTTTCTTCCTCTGCCTTGTCCCTTTCCTTTGCCTTTGACCCTGCCTCTTGCCTCGGCTACGTGCTGTGATTATGCGAAGGAAACAGTAAACACAAGACAGACTCTGCACCAACTGCAAACTACAGCAGCAACAAGCAGTGTGATGCCCAAGTGCCAGCCAAGTACCTTCTTGAGAGCCTTGACTTCCTTTGACTTTTTGGCATGGTCCAGCAGGCCTTGCAGCTTTTTCCTTTTCTTTTTCTCACCAATTTTCTTCTTCTCGTTTTTTACTTCTGGATCATTTTGCATCCCTTCTGCATCGAGATGCTCCAAGACATTCTCGAAGTCAGTGTCTTCTCCAGAATCTGAATCGTGATCAGGCGAAGGTGAAGGAGAAATGTGCTTCCTCTTGGCAGCTGCTCTTTCCTCCTGACGGATAAAGTGCTCATTGAGGTTTAACAAGCTGAGGAGCAGACAATCGAGTTCACTGCCTTTAAACCCCACCTGTGATAGAAAATGTACCTGTGTAAATGTATATATACAACATACACACACAATCTCTCTCTCTCTCTGCCCCTCTCTCTTTTTATATATTCTTGTCTATTTGTTTGTTGGATTCATGGCTCAGCCCCAAACCTATAACCCTAACTTAAAACCCTAAGCCCCAAACCCTAAAGCCCAAACAGGGAAGCTCTTCAACATTGGCAATCCCTCTGAGAACCTGGCTGCTGCTACAGCAAGCAAGGAGAAGCCCGGTCAATGACCTCCCAGGAGAGCTTACGCGACAAAAGACCAAATCAACTCGAAAGCGAGGTTGCAACTGTTTCTGGCATCCAAGCACGTGTAGCAGCAGGCTCGGAAGCAGCCTGGTAAGGCTTGCTTAAGCTTGTGCCAGCAGAAGCTGTGAAAGCATTCGACGATAATGACTGAACGACTCTCCTATTGGTTTCACAGCCCTGGTAAATGCACTGACAACTGACATGTGCTGCCGCGTGAGTAACTTGGCCTGCTTTCACAACAGCACGGACTTGCTACTTCTAAGCTCAGCAGAAGGTGCCCTGGCCAACGACCGACCAAAACTCAGCTTGGGCCGTGCAGCATCTCTATGGGTCTCGGACCCGGTTTCGGATCAACCCGTCGAGTTCTGCAAGGTCAAATCCTGTCTTCTGCAAATCTGAGCATTCTTCCAATTGCTGAGAACATGGGACGTCCTGGGGAAGACATATGCTTGTGACAGAGATTCAGGGCGGCTTTGGGTGTTCGCGCAAAAGCGGGACCCTGCTCACTGAGACTCACTCTGGGAACTCAGCTGTCGGGTCCTCCATTCTCCAGTGCCAGCAACGGAGCCGCTTCCTGAACAGGCCGATTTTCCAGCAGCACAGTTTCACAATCCAAGGGGAAAGTGAGCTCAAGGTGCTGTTCTTCATACTGCTCTCAAGCACAGAAAACTGGACACTGCTTATCGTCTTAAGAGAATCCAACCACAACATGACCCTGCCTGCACTGCACCATTGAGCTCGGCAAGAATGGCCGGGCTCATCTGCGACACCTGCCATTCGAGGACTGGCTTTCGGGCGGGAGGGTAGGGCTGTGCAACATTTCGACATGGCCCAGTGTTTTTTTGTGCAGAAGCAAAAAACATACATGTGCATACCTTGCTGATGTGTTCTTGCATGTTTTCTCCGAAGCAGAAGAGGGACTCTGCCGACCCCAGCTTCAAATGCCTGTTGCACAACACCCGCAACCAAAAGCCCTGGACCCTGAACCCGCCTGCAAAGCTTTCATCTTCTCCACTGCCACAGGCCATTGTAGGGGGTCGTAGATTTGGACCCTCTCTATGTCCTCGCCGGTAATTCTGTCGTCAGCATCCTTGCGACAAGGACTCCAGCACTGCATTCGCTGAAGCACTCAACGACTAAACCATTTAATGTTTGCCGGGATTCGGCCCCCAGCATAAGGCTCACGAGAGCCCGAAGAAACACATCGCAGTCATCCAGAAGTTCCATTGGAGGATACCACAGTCGCCGAAGTGCCAGGCTCGAAACCTGGATTGCAACCAGAAACCCCCAACTGAAGCCTGCGCAACACGAACCAAAGTCCTTTAACTAACTCTGGCGCAAGAAGCAGCTGGTGCAAAAGCCAGCGTGTAACTGTAATCCGGCTCATACTCGACGCCACCTCTGCGAACGGTCGTTGACCGGCTCTGGAACCTTGACTTTTGTCAATCAAGCATGCACCGACCGCAAAAACCCCAAATTCCAGAGCTGGCAGCATGCGCCACAAATGCCCAACAAGTCGCACATTCTTCATGTCCATGTGCTTACCCAGAGCAGACAATCCACGAAGGACCCAGAGATCGATTAGTGCCGCATAGCACGGTGGGCTGCCTCTAAGCACTGCTTGGATTTAAAACTTGTGTGCCTTCGAATGGCCGTCACTTCACTTGGGAGCTAGGCCCCTGCAATTGCAGTCGGGACACACATGCCGATGACCGAAAGCTCCCATCATCACGTACTCCTTCTCCATGCCGATCGCGTGCATGGTTGCCTGAGATGGGCTATGCTGGAAGCAGTAGAAAAGCCTTTGCAGCAGCGACGTAAGTTATGTTGTGATGAGTTGCCATCATCGCACCGAAAAGACGACATACACGGCTTCTGACCTGGGTCGTGATAGTCCAGGCACCGATATTGTGCGCCAGTTGGCACATGTGCGCTTCCATCTCCTCGGCTGCCGAACTGCTTGCACACACCAGAACAACACAAACCGGAGGCTGTCAATTCCATGCCGTGGCTCTATTGCATCATCAGCAATCGCTCCATTCCTCAGCTACGAATGTCCAACAAATTGGCCGCACCCAGCCCGCACGAACCGTGCAATTTGCAAGATCCAAACTGGGCTCAGGCTCGGCAATGTCTTTGGCGCCCCCCAGCGAAGGCCTCCGATTTTCAATCGAAGGACGAAGCCGATACCTCGGCTTTCTCACACTATCATTCCCGATCACACTGTTCCAAAAACAGGCCGGTAGTAACTGATATGTGCCAGGTGGCATTCAACCACCTTGGCAGTCTGACGCCAATCTTCATGTCATGCCACCGGCCTTAAGCCCTGCCTCAGCAGACTAAGCTGAAACCACGAATGTTTGGTCATGCCTGCTGAAGACTATAGTAGATGCAACTGAGATTCCTTCTGGCATTCAGAGATTACACGATCGTGGCCATCCTCGCTGTAGACCTGGAAATGTGTAGGTCTCTGCGTCGGTTCGACCGTTCCATATACCCATCCTCGAGCACCCAATTATACTTCTCCGCAATCACATCTCGCCACCACACCGGCAGCCCACGAAGAACATGGGAAACAGGCTCCATTGCCTCTAAAGCCTAATGTTTCGGGCACTCACAGCTGAAATCCAAGCGGTACGCAAATTCAAGTGGAACTTCAAAGGGTCCAAGGGTCCCCATGAATCAATCCCTGAACCCCGTGGTCCACTGCATGTGCTGAACCAATGGAAAGACTCGAAGCATAGGCACCTCCAATCTCACGTCCAGCTGGAAGAAGATGTGGAAGAAGATGTTGGATCGCCTTCGAGGGGTTTACGGCGTAGGGTCTAGGGTCTATAAGGTTTAGGGCTTGCAGCAGCAGCCGGAGCCTCTGCCAACGTCCAACCAGGAACCAGGCACCACATGATGCTGGAAGCAGCTTGTCATGCTTGCATCATAGGCTCATCAGACAAATCTCTCCAGCAACTACTACGGTAAGAACGGCCATGCACCACCACCCATAGAATCAAGAAAAAGCGTGTAGCAGCTTGGCTTCTGAGTGAATGAAAAATCTAGGATAATCTAGCTTTTGCTAGCCCCCTTGCTCGTTCGCCGGCTGGGAAGCAGGCGGTTTGCACCAACATAACAAAAGGTTCCTAAGACACTCATGCTAGTAGATTGCATTTGCACAACTTCCAGTCCTCCATCCGCCAGTCATTCAGCTCTCAGGCACCAAGGCGACGCCTGGGTTGCTGCTCAGTGGCGACACAAGTCAACCCGTCAGCCCATCATCTGGCCCAGGCAACAGTGGAAGGCGACGACCCCTAGAGTCCCTACGGCTACGGTCTCAAGTTGAGTTTTGAGCTTTGTGGCCTCGCCCGCCGGCCATGATCACGATGCTCATCGTCGTCATCACCAAAATCGTCGGAATAATCTGCTTCCGCTTCCTGGCAGTGGCAGTGACAGGGCAACCCGACTTGGAGCTGGGCCTCGGAAGCTGGGGGGAAGCCATGCACAAACTCAGGAATTCACAACATTGGCAACACACAAGATCAACAGAAGTACGTTACATGCACAGAGCTCCAAACATGACTCTCGCTCTCGATGGCCAACAATCAATAGCACCAAAAGTCAAGAAGGTTGATTCAAAAACAACTTGTCCTGGTCGGAGATCCCCAGAAGAAAGGATTCCAGGGTCAAGTCCAGAATCTGCTTCTCCTTGCGCACGAGGTGGCCATGTATCACAAGCCTCAGCTTTCAGACATATATCATTATCCCACGTCCGCAAATTTCGGCGTCAAACCTAGTTAGCTGCAAGAGAAGTATGAAGTTTGAAGCAGTCTGGCAGGCTACTGGCAGGCCGAGCAACTTGAAAGTTTCAAACTCTATCTGATTGAAGATGCCATCGTAGCATGTCCTGAGACCAACTTGCGGCAATGAGCACATCCTAAATTTCCAGCCCACGCAAACAGTGGGCCTGGCCTGATCTTTGTAAAGACTTTGTCCCATACGAAGCGCATCTTGGAAGACTTGTCGAGCCTGAGCTGTGGCCTCAAGGTCATGCAGCCAAACTTAGGTCCAAAGTCCCGTCCCACCCAGACCGCGACATGCCCAACTACCCGGTACACCGCCTGGGAACGTAATGAAGTGGGTGCCACCTCGGAAACCTCCCAAACCTCGCAGGTCAGGGCAGCTGACCTCACCTCCTTCTGCTGAGGATACTTTCCCTGCCACACATCTTCCCAGCCGTACTTGCGGGCTATGGAGTCCTCGGAATATGTCGCATCGGCAGAAGTCTGAAAAGCCAAGACACTAGCTCAGGAAGGAATCAGGGACATGAAGAAATATCTTCAAACTAGGGGCCAAATTGGAGTAGTCGTCACTGACTTCCGAGAATCGACAGCCTCCAACTCTTTGGCAAAACCTCTCGCGGGCTTCCTTGATCTTCAACTTCCTGAGCTGTGAAATGATTGTACGTTGACATTGGAACTGGCAACAAACTTCCTGCACTCACTGCTGCGAGCAAGTCACAGTTCACCACGATCTTTTGCACGAAGCTCTCGCACACGAAGGAAAGGTGGTAATCCACACAGCAGCCAATAACATTGTCCGATACTGACATCATCAAGCTGTTGGCGGAGTCCTGCTGAACAAACGTAAGCACAAAGACAGACACAGGAACATAAGTAAATATTTCGTGGTCTGCCTGGCGGAAAGCGAGCTTCATCCAGGAAGGCCAGAAACCTCAACAGATCTCTCCTGCAGGGGTGCAGAATCAGAATCCCAGAACGAAGGCATAGGTGGATTGGACACCAGTTTTTGTCAGCCCAGCAACATGCTCCTTGGAAACAGGTTGGTCTTGCCCTTTCTCCAGGGGCACTCAAGTAGGCCTTGGGAATGGACCTCTGGTCCAAGCCCTCACCTGCAGCCACAGGCAAATTCCTCAAACAACTTGACAAACACGAAAAAACCTATAGAAATCCAATCAATGCCAAAGTGCTCGGGGCATCGGAGCTTTCATCATCATTGTTATTATTCTTTTGAGTCTTCTTCTTGCGATGGTGCTCTTTCTCTTCTTTCTTGTCCTTTTTTTCTTGTCTTTTTTTTTATCTTTGTCTTTCTTTTTCTTGCTGCTGCTGGCAAAGGAGGCTCTCCTGGACTTCTCAGTCCTCCTGCCACTGTCTGTCCTGAGCCGTTTTGCTAATGCAGAAGATCAAGGAGTGCTGCATAATATCCACACACACACAGCATTATAGGGCCCAAATGCAGGGGAACCCCCGATGAGCCGAACCCCAGCGGGCTTTTCGCGCCAGAGCATGCATCAGGCGTGCAACGTTGAATAGATCCGAGGCCTCGGCACTGTGCAAACTGCTCTAGCGTGTCAGACTCTCGCAAAGCCGAGCCAGGTAAGTGCCTGAGCCTCCCACTGTCCCAGCAGACCAGACCCATCAGAATGACCTGAACGGGTGTGCTTATTCAGCATTTGCTCTTCGAACGTTCTAATCAAGGGTTGTTGCTCAAGGCAACAGCAGGCTTCCGAGTCTCCAGTGTGCAGCTACCTTCCCGCGGTTGGCCTTGTTTAGCTTTGTGGGGAGTGACTAAATGCTGCGTTTGCTCGGGTTGCNGCTCAAGGCAACAGCAGGCTTCCGAGTCTCCAGTGTGCAGCTACCTTCCCGCGGTTGGCCTTGTTTAGCTTTGTGGGGAGTGACTAAATGCTGCGTTTGCTCGGGTTGCTTTGGTGTTTCATTCTCTTTCCAAGCAGATGGTGCCCACACACCTCTCTTGCGGATTCCTCCCTTTATGGTAGTTCGGGGGTTGCTGCACTCTTCCCTCTTCACCCCGCTTCTGCCATGACGATGCCAAGTGCAAAGGTTGCTCCTTGGGAGACCAAAGCTGGAATCAGGGGTTTAGAGTTGGCCGAGCCAGGAGAATTTCAGCTAGCGACTGGCAAAGAGCTTGAGAACATTGCTGCTGTAAGGGCGGACCAAATTCATGAGTCTGTCACTGGTTGGGCATTTGTCAACATGGGTTCTGCCAAAGGGTTGTTGTCATTACGGACGTCTTCCCCTTTCGCTCTTCTGCTGAAGGGTTACGTGGCGGAGAAGCTTCATGCTTGTGGTTTTCCCCAAGACCGCACGACACAGGTGGTAATATCAGTCTTCGATTACAAACTCGACAAAACAGAGCCCAGGGCCATAACAATGGCAAACTTGTCCTACGAGGAGCTGGATTTCATCGGGTTGAAATGGAACGAGGATGCCATTCACATGCCAATGTCTGACAAGATCGTAGTGTTTGCCGAGCTACGGCAGGCAGATGTTGACAAATCAGATTGGCAGAAATATGGCGAGATATCTTCGTTTGATACGTATGTGTCCACAATCCTCGGCGCAATAGGTGCCCTCGATGAGTGCATTCTTCATCGTACCACTGTGAAGTCTGGNTTGGCAGAAATATGGCGAGATATCTTCGTTTGATACGTATGTGTCCACAATCCTCGGCGCAATAGGTGCCCTCGATGAGTGCATTCTTCATCGTACCACTGTGAAGTCTGGTTTTTTGGATAAACGTTTGCAAATTCCCGGGAGATGCCGTGATGCCCTCTATGCGAAGTCTGGGTTGTTCGGTGTGCAATTCAAGGCTGCTCGTCGCATCAATGATCCTCCTGAGGTCGGGCTAGAAGNAAATCAGATTGGCAGAAATATGGCGAGATATCTTCGTTTGATACGTATGTGTCCACAATCCTCGGCGCAATAGGTGCCCTCGATGAGTGCATTCTTCATCGTACCACTGTGAAGTCTGGCTTTTTGGGTAAACGTTTGCAAATTCCCGGGAGATGCCGTGATGCCCTCTATACGAAGTCTGGGTTGTTCGGTGTGCAATTCAAGGCTGCTCGTCGCATCAATGATCCTCCTGAGGTCGGNCGAAGTCTGGGTTGTTCGGTGTGCAATTCAAGGCTGCTCGTCGCATCAATGATCCTCCTGAGGTCGGGCTAGAAGTTGTCAAGGATGAGTCGGGCCGGAAGTTGGCCGATGTTGTCAAATCTTTCGAGGAGACACAAGGATTTCTCGGAGGTTTTGCATCGCAAGGTGTAGTATACGTGCGAGTAATGGACGCTAACCTGGCGGAGATCAGATCAGTGTTATTCGCAGACGATCCTCGGTACAACGAGGCCAACATGAAGATCAAAATCCTTTTCAAGTTTCGCATCGGTGGCTTCACAGCAGGAGCTTCATTCCAAATGGTTTTCACCACACTCCAAAGTGTGGGTTGGGTTGTCATACCCCTTAGGATCTGGCACTCCAACGAGCTAGCCACGGTCATTGTTGGCTCTGACAAAAGGCCACCAGAAACCAAGTTCATTACCACGCAGGGGGTTATCTTGATTGATGAAGCTGACTNCCAACGAGCTAGCCACGGTCATTGTTGGCTCTGACAAAAGGCCACCAGAAACCAAGTTCATTACCACGCAGGGGGTTATCTTGATTGATGAAGCTGACTCTCGCTCTTCTGGGTTTCCCAAAGGTAGTGCACCTTCGCGAGCGCCGGTGAGAGTGGTTTCAGAGGATCCCGCTCCTTTCGGTAGGCAGGTTATGTCGTCGACACCGGAGGACCCATGGANAAGGTAGTGCACCTTCGCGAGCGCCGGTGAGAGTGGTTTCAGAGGATCCCGCTCCTTTCGGTAGGCAGGTTATGTCGTCGACACCGGAGGACCCATGGATCGACAACGACCCGTGGAAACAGTCCATTTCATCCAGCGCATCATCCACCACGTCATCCGCAACCATATCTCGTGTGGAAGCCTTGGAAAAGCAAATGGCCAATGTCACGAAGCAGGTCCACAATCTTAGTGAAGCCCAAGCCTCGACAAACACAAAGCTCGGAGAGTTGCAGGCCTCGAACAATGCGAACTTCACAACGCTCTTGGATGCCATTAAAGAGCTCCGTGACTTGCAAACGTCTTCGAGGGCATCTACCCCTGTGAAGTCGCCAGCACAAAAGCTTCCGCGCAAAAAGTAACACTAACTTTTACCGCTGTAACCTGTCAAGAAGGGGCGTGGTATACGATTTTGGTCTCCGTCGGTCTCCTTCTCGTATGTATTTTTTGTTCCTTCTTTTGCTTGTTCGGTTGGTGGTATTTGGGTGCTTTATACGTACTCTGCTCTTTCAGAGGTAAGATCAGGAGAGTTCGACGCCGAAGACGTCAGGCATGGCGTATACTGCGCTCCTTGTCCCTAGTCGCGGTAGCCTGCGCGCCCGTATTAATTCAGACTTCCGGTATCCTCATGATGCAACTTTTGCCGCAAACTTTGAATGTGGCTGTTGCTGGGTCATGTCGGAAAAGTCAGGTTATGCATGTCGCCCCAAAATGGAGCCTTGTTAATCCCTCCACTGTGAGGGTTCTTCCCTCCAGTAGCCACGCTTGCCGTGGCCGATTAATTACACACTGCCACACTGTTGATTTGAATATTCGGGTTCAATCCCCTTGTAAGTTTCTTAGCTCGTTGTTCTCCCCATTCCTTCCTTGCTTGGGTTACCCTGGTGAAGGGCCGGTTGATGTTCTTTCTATCAATGTAACATCTTTACGAAAACGCCGTCACGATCTTTTCCGCATTCAAGACATAGTCAGTTCAGGTAACTGCGTCCAATGTGTTTGTCTGCAAGAGACAAGAATCCCCACATCGTCTTTCAAATCAGTTCAAGCCGAGTTTGACCAGCACGGCTGGGAACTTCACATCGGCTTCCAACCCAAATCTAAGTCAATTAAAGCACGCGCTGCTGCCTCGAGACTGGGGCATGGGGGATTAGCCGTCATGACAAGAAAAGGATCGAGAGCGCACGCGGTTGAATTTCAGGATGAGTGGCTTTTTCTTCATGAGTTTTGTCAGGTTGTGTGGTGTCCTTCAGGTTCAGGGTCGGACGGTTATTTCGTTGTCAACGTGTATCTGCCGGCTCATGCGCATAATCGTGACAAAAGGGCAGAAATTGTTCAAAACATCTTCCACATGGTTGCGTCTTTTAGGAGTCCAACTTGCATCTGCGGTGACTTTCAGGATTCACCCCACTCGAACCCTTCTATCACAGAAGCCCTGTGCAAGGCAGGTTGGGCAGATGCTCATCACGAGCTAGCTGCGGCTAAGGGGTCTAGACCGGGATTCACGTTCTGCGGGCGTAGAAAGGGTTGGGCGGACAATAACCCAAAGGGCAAGACCAGGATTGATTTATTCCTAGTTTCCCCAACCTTCCTCCCAATCGTGGTAGATGCTGGCGTTGTATATACTGCCCCTTTCCCCGGACATGCCGTTGTCTCCGTCACGATTAATCTGGACCTAGTAAAGGTTGAAGCCTTCACTCTTGTTCCGCATCAGAAATGGGCTTTGCCTCAGGCNTTTCCCCGGACATGCCGTTGTCTCCGTCACGATTAATCTGGACCTAGTAAAGGTTGAAGCCTTCACTCTTGTTCCGCATCAGAAATGGGCTTTGCCTCAGGCGCCTCAGTGTGAAGAAGAGTGGGATGACAGAGAATCTAGATGTTTACCCATACTTCTTAAACATTCTGAAACACTCATTTCTCATGTCCAGAATTGCGACAGTGAAGCTTTGTGGTCACANGTGGGATGACAGAGAATCTAGATGTTTACCCATACTTCTTAAACATTCTGAAACACTCATTTCTCATGTCCAGAATTGCGACAGTGAAGCTTTGTGGTCACATGCATGCGCAATAGCAACTGAGATGCTTAATTGCCTGTGTGTAGGCCAGGTCCCACCCACACGTGGAAACCCCCCGAAGTTCAAACTGAAAAGTTTATCCCAAACTCATTCCTCTCCCCACTCTGACTGTGCGAGGCTTGTCAGACTGAAGCGTCGTATCCATGAAGCCTCAATCCAAAACACGCGCTCCTTAGATCAGCAGCCTGTCGACCCTACAGTGTTTAACGCTACGATGGCTAACATTTGTACTGCCTTGTCCAGTTTCGGGTTTATGCTTGTGGGACCGATTCCTTCGTTAGGCACCACTGACATGGAGAGTTGGCTTAGGTCTGCTTTAGCCTTCTGTGAAGCGCGTCAGGCTAGAGATTTGCGAGAGTCCGACAAATCAAAACTCAATAATTGGAGAACCCGAATGAAAACTTCCTCGGCGGCTGACCGTAAGCAGGTACACAGATGGATTAAAGATGAGTCCCCCTCGCACCCTCGTTGTTTTAAGCGCCCGGATGGTACCATTACTTCGAATCCCCAGGAGATGCTTGACATGGTCAGCGACCGTATGGAAGTTATCTACAACACACACAAGTTTAAAGACGTAGCTACAACTGTTTCTTTTTTCAAGGANTCCCCAGGAGATGCTTGACATGGTCAGCGACCGTATGGAAGTTATCTACAACACACACAAGTTTAAAGACGTAGCTACAACTGTTTCTTTTTTCAAGGACAAGTACGCAGCTGCTATTCGAGCTTTGAAACATCCGTTCGAGTGTCCAAACTTCGATCAATATGACTTGTTTCGATTGATTCAAAAGAGACCGTCATGCAAAGCTTCAGGCCTTGATGGATGGTTAACGACTGAGTTGAAGTGCCTACCTCCATGCGGGTGGTACCCCTTTATGTTGGTGATGAAGTTAGCTGAAACAACGGGAGTGTGGCCACGGGTCNGCCTACCTCCATGCGGGTGGTACCCCTTTATGTTGGTGATGAAGTTAGCTGAAACAACGGGAGTGTGGCCACGGGTCATCCGGTTAGTCTCGGTTTCTACGATAAGCAAGGGTCAGGGTTATTTCGACCCCTCGCTTATGAGAGCCATTGGGGTTTCTTCCGTGGTTTACTCCACTTGGTCTTCGCTTCGGTTCAGACAGCTAACCCCATGGCACCTTAAGATTGCCCCGTCGTGTTTGTACGGTGGTCTTCAGCGTAGGAAAGCAGCCGATTCTGAATTGGCATTCTCTGACAACATGCGTCATTCTGACGAGGATTTCTGCGCTGTCTTAATTGACCGTTACAAGTGTTTTGATCTCATCATTCCCGCTGTAGCTTTAGAGATCGCGCGCCTTCTGGGACTTCCCGATCCTATTTTTAAAGCTGCATGTGGGTTCTACGATAACCAAGTCAAAATATTCAAGTTGGGCCCTTTTTTTGGACGGCGTGTCATGTCCACCAATGCTGCGGTCCAGGGGTGTAGCCTGTCAATNATTTTTAAAGCTGCATGTGGGTTCTACGATAACCAAGTCAAAATATTCAAGTTGGGCCCTTTTTTTGGACGGCGTGTCATGTCCACCAATGCTGCGGTCCAGGGGTGTAGCCTGTCAATCTTGATGGTGAATTCCATGTACTCGGTCCTTGCCCAGCATATCTCCACTCTTACCCCTGATGTTCATTTCGCTTCCTTTATCGATGACTGCAAAATGTGGACAGTCGACCAAAATCCAGANCTTGCCCAGCATATCTCCACTCTTACCCCTGATGTTCATTTCGCTTCCTTTATCGATGACTGCAAAATGTGGACAGTCGACCAAAATCCAGACCAACTCAAAACAGCCTTTGCCGAGCTGAGCGGGTTTGATGAATGTGTTGGTCAAAAGATAAATGATGACAAATCGGTAGTCTTGACGAAATACCAGAAGCGAGCCCGAAGGTTTCTGAGGGATGTAGGCCGCCCCTTCAAGTGCAAGAAAACCGTCAAGTCGCTTNAAATCGGTAGTCTTGACGAAATACCAGAAGCGAGCCCGAAGGTTTCTGAGGGATGTAGGCCGCCCCTTCAAGTGCAAGAAAACCGTCAAGTCGCTTGGGTTCTCTCACACAGTCGGTAAGCGTAAGAATGCCCAGTTACAGGACAAACGGGTGGATAAGGCCATTCAAACCACATCTAGAGTTGCAGCCCTCCCGTTGAGTGAAAGGGATCGCGCCCTCCATGTTCACTCTAATGTGCATTCCCAATGGGTCTTTGGCACCGAAATCCAACCTCCGTCTAAGCATCAATTTCGACGGCTCAGGNCAGCCCTCCCGTTGAGTGAAAGGGATCGCGCCCTCCATGTTCACTCTAATGTGCATTCCCAATGGGTCTTTGGCACCGAAATCCAACCTCCGTCTAAGCATCAATTTCGACGGCTCAGGGCTGCTGTAGTGCGTGTTTTCCATAAGCGTCGCAATGTCATGAGGTGCCCTTTCCATTTTATGGCTACATCATTTGACATTTTCTTGGACCCATGGGCAAAGTGGGTTATGCACAACCTCNCCATAAGCGTCGCAATGTCATGAGGTGCCCTTTCCATTTTATGGCTACATCATTTGACATTTTCTTGGACCCATGGGCAAAGTGGGTTATGCACAACCTCAAATGGCTGCGCTCTGAGTTCTGGCGGGATAAGCAATCTATCCAAGCTGACCTGGAACAAGTTCGCCGTCGAATGAGGGACGGTCAGTCACGTTACTTTGATCCAACTGCAGGCGGCCGTGTCAACATTTTGGGGTACATCTTTCATGAGCTTCGGTGGCGAATCTCTGATGATGATGTCTTCGTGGTTCACCGAGAGTCTGACACCGATTTATTTCNGGGTTCTAACAGGGCATTTGGTGTTGAAGTTGCGAGATCCATCAGGGCCTGGCTACTACGTCAAGCCCCACATCGTCAAGACTTTCCCAAGACAGAACAGACAAGACATATTGATATATTCCTCACGCGGTTTCTGTTGGACACAACCTTTGCCGATCGTAACGATATGATGATCCTTCGCAGCTTTATTAATAGATTACCCAAGCCGGTGGAAAGGAGTAGGGCGATTATCAAAGCTTTGTTAGCAGGGTCTGTTTTTACGGGCAAAAGGTTGTGTGCAGCAGGGATCACAAAATCCAACAAGTGCTCCACATGTCGCCGCGTCGAAGATCATGCGCATCTATTTCATTCTTGTAAACTGTACGAAGACACGCGACCGACCAAGCAGAGTATCCGCTCTATGCCGGACGATTCGTGGTACTCTGGTATAATCTTCGAATCACGGCAAGCACGAAGTTTGAGAACACAACTACAATCAGCGCAAGCTTTCAATCGGGACTTTCCTCTTCATCGTGTTTCGNGTGACGCAAGAGCTTCCAGGGTTGTATCCTTCTTCCCAGCGAGCGGAAATATGGGCAATTGTGCTAGCTCTGAAGCACTCGTGTGGAAACATCCGTATTGGTAGTGATTGCGCTGGTGTGGTCAATACCTTTGCGTGGCTTGCGGCAAACAGCTGGGAACCTTCATTGCTAGCGTCTGTTGACAACGCTGACCTTTGGATGCTTGTCATCGAGTTGATGGGTGACCGGGCTNGCGTGGCTTGCGGCAAACAGCTGGGAACCTTCATTGCTAGCGTCTGTTGACAACGCTGACCTTTGGATGCTTGTCATCGAGTTGATGGGTGACCGGGCTAATGATACGATATGTTGTTTTAAAGTGAAAGCTCACGTATCGAGTACATCATCCGCGCAGCCGCAACAATGGACGGATCTCAACAACAAAGCTGATGTGCTTGCTAAGTCTGTTGCTCGCGATTTGCATAGTGCACGACTNAAAGTGAAAGCTCACGTATCGAGTACATCATCCGCGCAGCCGCAACAATGGACGGATCTCAACAACAAAGCTGATGTGCTTGCTAAGTCTGTTGCTCGCGATTTGCATAGTGCACGACTTGATCTGTTTGTGTCTGAGATCCGCGATGCGGTTGATCTACAATCTCATTTGGTTTCCACAAACACCGCGGCGGTACTTACATGGTTGGTAGGGTAAAGAGGCGATGTCATGCCCCACGGGATTCAATCCAGCTGCGCATTGAGGATTTGTAGCGAACAAACCGGTCCTTTCAACCCTTCATTATTTCTAGACTATGTCCAAAGGGGCCTTCTTATTCCACGAACGTTGCAGGACTGGGTTTGTCGCGCATATCCTCGATACGCTGCAGCTTTGGGGCNCATTATTTCTAGACTATGTCCAAAGGGGCCTTCTTATTCCACGAACGTTGCAGGACTGGGTTTGTCGCGCATATCCTCGATACGCTGCAGCTTTGGGGCAGAACTACAGGTATGTTCGGCTTCATCGTGACATCCTGCTTGAAGGCATAAACTGGGGATCTACGCCCAAAAATCTCCCGGCTATGACAGCGATCATTGACTTCATTAGGGATGGGGAGTGGTACGTTCCCAATGTCGATNTCCAAACATGGTTTTATTGGGGGATTCTTGACTCCGGGAACGCCAATGTCTCGGCTTACCCGTAAGATGAAAACTTATGTCACAAAGGCTTTGCAATCCGGCGGCGTGAACCTAGCTACAGTCTCCAAAGTGAAAATCCACCGGGAATTCTTAGGTGGGGACGTTGCTGGGTTTGTTGGGCGGAAAAGGGTGCATCGACCCGAACTTCTATGGGCTCTTTTTCTGACGGATCAGTCTAGATACATCTTGAANTTTCCGCCCTTCTCCCATGAGTCTGTCTTTGTATGGTGGCAGTTTGCATGCATTGCTCATCTCAGTTCAGTTACAGCTCTGACGTTCGCGAGGCGGAAGAGCGAGTGTTGGTAAAAATTCGAACGTTCTAATCCAAGGCAGAGAGGGTGCTAAGCAGGCGACAGTGACAGCTGGGCGACGGGCCCGGCCTCAAAGTGGCACGCTTCAGAAGTCCGAATGCCAGGCAATCAGGAAGAGACAAGTACACTACGAGCAATGACTTTTACACATCCTCACAACGGCACACGGCTTTTAGGGCCCAGGGTGTACCTGGCATCATCAGATTTTGTTACCAAGCCTGGGTAAGTAGTAGTACTAGTACTAGTACTAGTACTAGTACTAGTACTAGTACTAGTACTAGTACTAGTACTAGTAGTAGTAGTAGGCTAGCTAGCCAGTCTGGGTACCCAGTCTGGGTACCCAGTCTGGGTACCCATGCTGGGTACCCAGGTCCTGCGAGTAGTAGTAGTAGTAGTAGTACTAGTGGTACTAGTATTTCTAGTAGTACAAATAGTATTTTAGCAGTAGTAACAGGAGAAGAAAGGCTAGCTACCCAGTCTGGGTACCCAGGCTGGGTACCCAGTCTGGGTACCCAGGCTGGGTACCCAGGTCTTGTGAGTAGTAGTAGTAGTAGTAGTAGTAGTAAAGTGTCTCGGCCCGAGCAGTTTTTCAGATTTGGAGGGGGGGGAACCCTCACATGAGCGCAAACGTACAGCTGCTGTTCTATTGGCCACTCCCAGTGGGCGCTTGGCTAATAGCCGTCGGGGCGCGAGCTACGGCATCTTGCTTTGAGGGGCCTTCGGGCCGGAGATGCCGCGATCGCCCAGCCCGCTCACGAACAGTGACGCCAGTGACATGTCTGACTCTGCTGCTAGTGTGGATGACATGGAGGATGATCCTGCTCCTGCCCAGCCACGGGACAGCCTCAGAGAGCTGGAGGAGAGACAAGCAGCCGAGGAAGCTCAACTACGAGCCAGCCGCGCTAGAGCCCAAAGAGAGAGGCGCACCATACTGGAGCGCGTGGTATGCCAGGCCCTTCGAGAAATCTGTTTCTTCTACCTGGCACGACAGCTNGAGGAAGCTCAACTACGAGCCAGCCGCGCTAGAGCCCAAAGAGAGAGGCGCACCATACTGGAGCGCGTGGTATGCCAGGCCCTTCGAGAAATCTGTTTCTTCTACCTGGCACGACAGCTGCATATGGAGTTTCCTGACCGACGGCAATCAGGGGCCAAGATTTCTGCCCACCGCCGACGACTGGAACAGTTGGAACCAGGAGACATCCATGCAGCCATCACCCCTCTGTTGGAGGACTGGGTGGCTGAGCAGCTCGACAGGGACTACACGATGCTTGCAGGATACTATGACCGCCAGATGCCTGCCAATGACGCCGCCTGGCTGGAGCAAGTCGGCCAAAGCGGCGCACCGCCGCGCCACGTGGCGATTCAGCACCTGGCTCGAATTGCCAGGCCGCGCCTGCGCGCCGAGCTGGACCCTGGCCTTGCAAACTTCCTGGCACCCTGGATGGCGGATCAAACACAGCACCTACTGTACACGACCACTGTGTATGTGTTGCTCCCTCTCTTGGGGAGCGATGGCAGACGCCAGTTCCAGCACTGGTACTATGGCTACTCTGAGACCACAACTGAAGTACAGGAAGGCGCCTCGGGATCCTCCGATCCACCCAGGTACCNGCTCCCTCTCTTGGGGAGCGATGGCAGACGCCAGTTCCAGCACTGGTACTATGGCTACTCTGAGACCACAACTGAAGTACAGGAAGGCGCCTCGGGATCCTCCGATCCACCCAGGTACCTACCGCCAACCTCGTGAGCTGGGCAAGCACTTGCGCTCCACGAAGATCAAGCCCACCAAGGTCAGAAATGTTCTACAGCGCTCTCACCAGGCAGTCGCTCGGATTCTGAGCAGTCTCCTGTCCGTTGTACATAGGCCCAACTTTTCGTGTACAGAGGATGTGCAACAGGCTCCGCATACCAGACCCCCCCCGCATTCTCATCTTAAACAGGGTTGCTCCAGTCCCAAGTCTGGGGGCAAGACGACAGCCGCTAGGCCCAAGCAACATCACCTTTTATTAGGAAGCCTCATCTTACAACTAAGCAACGGAGTTCGTCTTGCAGACACGAGGGTTGGGAGCGCTTTACACCTAAATCTCCCTGAAGCCCACCAAAGTGGCCCTCAAATCGCACAAACCAATGCAAACCCCGATGGTGCATTTAAACCTGTGTCCCATACCAACACCCCGGCGCGCAAACGCTCCTACATCAGAGCACAAAACCGCGCTAGACAACATGGTCAAGCAAAATATCGTGGTAGGTGGTTTCAACCCGAAGNATTTAAACCTGTGTCCCATACCAACACCCCGGCGCGCAAACGCTCCTACATCAGAGCACAAAACCGCGCTAGACAACATGGTCAAGCAAAATATCGTGGTAGGTGGTTTCAACCCGAAGCCCTAGGAGTTAAATATGAGCCACGCCCTTCCAAAACCCCAACGGTTGTAGCCAACACGGGGCGCCGGCTGACTTATCTTTCGTGGAATGCAGGAGGCCTGCATGAAGCCCGACACCAAGAACTAAAAGCCTGGCTCAATACCCAGGAAGGTCACCAAGTACAGCTAGTCGCCGTGCAGGAAACACATTGGAAGGGCACCTTTGAGTACATGACAGAGCGGTACATCGCTGTACACTCAGGCAGTTCTAAATCCGAAGCTGGCCTTCTGCTTCTCGTCAGCAGGCGTGCTTTTTCGCCCGCACAGGTCCAATCACGGGATCTGATCCCGGGGCGTCTTATGCATGTTAGGCTTGAGGCAGAGCCAAGCATTGAAATTCTCGTTGGCTATCAGCACACGTGGTCCTCGCCCAAGACCACCAAGGCCAACACCCCCGTCAAGGATCATCTGCTTTCCCAAAGATCTGAGTACTGGGCTAGTCTGTCAACCTGTATAGGTAGCCTCCCGAGACGAAACCAACTGCTGGTGCTTGCCGACTTTAACACTGACCTAATGCCCGACTCTAGCCAGGTTGGTCTAGGGGTCTACAGGAGACAGCAAAAGCATGCCCCGGACTCTGCTGCCCTGCAGGACATGTTGAGGCAATATCATTTGATTGCTCTCAACACATGGAGTTGCTCTGGGCCTCGTGCCTGCACCTTTCTGTCTGCAGGAGACAGCGCTAGGAGCCAAATCGACTTCATCCTCTCTAGGCAGAATAGTTTAGATCCCCTCTCGCGCTACGTAGTGCCCCGACACCTGCCATTCGTCCCCACCACTGGCATGAGACACCTCCCGCTACTAGGCAGTGTTAGGTACCCTAAGACCCCGCGCACCCGACCCCCGCAACATGCNTCGCGCTACGTAGTGCCCCGACACCTGCCATTCGTCCCCACCACTGGCATGAGACACCTCCCGCTACTAGGCAGTGTTAGGTACCCTAAGACCCCGCGCACCCGACCCCCGCAACATGCTGTCTCCTGCAGGAAGGTGCAAAATCTGTGTCAGCAGCACCCTGAGATGCTTGATACCTTTCATCACAAGCTGGCGACCTTGCATGCAGTGTCCCCACACTCACCGGTCAATGAGCTCTTAAGCCTCGCCTGGACACAAGCAGAACGCACACAGCCTGCAGCAGAGCCAACTGCCCCAAGCCTGACAGCACAGCATGCCCTCACATCTATTCGTACTGTATGGGCGTTGCGCAAGGAGGTTCGTCTTGCACGGGCCAGGCGCGTTAGCAGCCTCCGGGATCTACTCAGACTATGGAAGCTATCGATCACCNACATGACACAGCCACCGCCCAGTGATTGGAATATCTCGGAGATATGCCTCATACCCAAACCCAATAAACCTTTAATTGGACCTGAGGCCCTTCGTCCTATCTCCCTACTGCACCCAGTAACTAAATCCCTAGCCAGTGCACTTAATAAGCGCCTCCTGCCCTTTTTAAAGCCCGCCGTCTCTGCGCAACCGCAGTACGCCTACGTCGCAGGACGCTCAGCGCGGGACGCTCTTGATAGAGCGCTTCTGCACTGCAAGCATGTTCGCGATATTCTACAGGCCCAGCGCAGCACCATTCATCTTAAGCATCAAGATCATCAGCGTGAAGACCTTAAGGGCGGCCTGACATTGTCACTCGACCTACAAAAAGGCTTTGATCTACTCCCGAGAGATAAGCTAGCCGCAGCGCTAGCGGACGCGCAGGTGGATGACAATCTAGCATGGACCATTTTGAAAATTCATGACTGGGCCTGCCTTCGCTTCCGGCTGGGCCAACAAGAGACCAGCATAGGCTCGACCAACGGAGTTCGCCAAGGGTGTGGGTTAGCGCCTAGCCTATGGGTACTATACACCTGTCTCATTTTGAAAGCCCTGCAACCCCGCATACCCAGCCAATGCCTTACCGCCTTCGCTGACGATCTCTTAGTACAGTGGACCATCAAATCGCCAAGTCACTTTCATCAAGTTTGCGGGGATGTCGGATATGTACTTCAAGTTCTCAGAAGCTTCGGAATGCGCATAAGCCAGGAGAAAACTGTTATGATAGTTGGACTCCGCGGACCTGCCGCTGCCCGAACGCTGAAGCAATACGTCACCACCGACCCCCGCAAGGGAAAGCAGTTCTACATTCCCCAGGATTCCTCGCTTGAAAAACGGTTCGGGGTTGTTAGGCTTCCCCTAGTCAAACAGCACACCTACCTTGGCGTACGCATTTCTTACCAAAACTATGAAGCCCTCACTCTATCTCACAGGTTGCAAAACTCATGGTCGGCCTTTCACAGGTTGCTACCGGCACTGCGCTCAAAGAGCCTATCTCTACGACAGAGATTGCAAATTTGGCAGGCATGCCCATATGCCAGCCTTGCCTACGGCCTGGATNTTTCACAGGTTGCTACCGGCACTGCGCTCAAAGAGCCTATCTCTACGACAGAGATTGCAAATTTGGCAGGCATGCCCATATGCCAGCCTTGCCTACGGCCTGGATTGCCTATGTTTGGGCCTACCCGAGCTCACTAAGCTTCGCAAGAATGCCGTACGACAGCTGCGTACCCTGTGCAAGTCCCCAGTTTTCATCACCCGAGAACCCACTATGCAATTTCTTGAACGTCTTGGTCAGTCGGATCCTGCCCTGCAAATCCTCAATAGATGCATTAGTAGGGTCAAGTTGAGACAAACCGGCCCAGTTTCAGAGCTTTGGCCCACTGTAATGCACAGGTGGTGGAACCACCTAAGGCTTCATGCTGAAGCTCTGCTTGCACAAGCCCCACAACTCTGGACTCAGACTCTGGACAGCTCAGCACAGCCGACA
>BGNK01005845.1:0-27347 GCA_003297005.1 Symbiodinium sp. clade A Y106
TAGGCTGGGGCAGAGGGGGGGTATAGGGGGGGGCGGAATTCGCCCCCAGCAGCGTCAACGCCGCTTCGTGCAGGCTCGGCGTCCTCCATGAAAAACAAGCTGCGTGGCCCCCCTCCGCCCTGCGGGCTCTCTCGCGCGCGTTTTTTGGGGGCTGTAAAAGGAGGGAAAAAGGGAGGTTTCACCTCGGACTCATCCAACACGCCGCTAGGTCGGCGGATTAGGAAACCTTTTAACTTTTTTGCGGTACTTTAACCCTATATAATCCCAAAAAGTTACCTTCACATCCCCGACGAGGATACTGGAGAAGTAAGGGAGCGTATACGTGAAACCAGATAATCAGGATCCTGCTTTGAATAGTCTCTGGCAGCACTCCTCAACTACGGTGTCTTGGGCTCTTTTGCGTTGACGGTAGCTCATGTGGTTCAATAAAGGGGCCGGAATAGATGGTTATTTCGTGTATCGTCTCCATACACCCGTAAATATAATCCCCCCCATACAAGACTTTGGCTATCCGGCCGTAACCCTAAACCCCTAAGGCCCTAAACCCCAAAAGCACCACCATATGTACAGGCATTGGCTCTGACGCTTCAGCAATTAATTAAATGCTTGAGTTTGGGAGTACAGGCAGTTGTCCACTGGACCACGTTTCGCTGAGTCCTACACCCGAAGCCCTAAACCCTGCGCTACGGGACGGATCCTTGATATGATGTATGCTTTGAAGTCGATTTGATGCTGGCCGGTCTTTCGGGTTGGACTGCGCTTGGCCGCAGCTTGCTTGGAGCGTTTGTTTCATATTGGAGTTTAGACCCCTATGCATTTTTACCAGAATTTACCCCGAACCCTATTCTACTTATCAAGCCCAGATCTACAGAAGCAATAGTAGGGGTTAGCCTAGGGTGTAGCCTTCAGGGCTTTGGGATGAACTGCCCCCATCTGATCTGTCAAAGTTCTGAGCCTTGGCAGAGAGCCAGAGATCCCCCCGACCACCTTAATGTTGGGGCCTGTTTTACCTATACTACGTACTGTACTAGTTTGGGGGTTCCTTATTATAACTATGGTATAATGCACCAGTGAGAGTGAGTTTGGGGGTTAAGGCTAAGTGGATCAAGGCTTAATATGGCTCTAAGACTCCAACACGAAATTCAGGCTCTTCCCTCCCTAAATCCCCATTCTAAGTCTTAAGGCCTCTATATTTGGTCAAGGATTCTAAACCCTAAACCCTAAACCATGAGACCGTATGAGGGATCCTTAGGATTCCAGCAGGTTGAGAGTTGAGGGGTTCAGGGTTTAGGGCGTAATGTATAGGCTCTAGGGCTCTTAGGGATACTGTTTAAACTGTAAATTCTAGACCCTAAACCTTAAACCCTATGCGGCTTTGCGGAGTGAAAGGCCCAAGACGCTTTAAACCAACAAAAAATATTGGGCTGTCTCTAGAGCTTCCTGAACTTCATCCTGTTCCTGGCCAGGCCTCTTCAACGCTACTTGGCTCAACAAGACCAAGGTGTCGGTTCAGGATTTCCATAAACCATAAACCCCAGATCGCTCAACCCTAAACCCTGAAACCCTAAACCCAAACCTTCCTCGAAGCCACGCAGACAACCCTTGAAAAGCACCCTTGTAAACCTGAACGCCAAACATCCAGTGTCGCCGGACCTGGAAATGAAGTCAAGCTATTTACGTGCAGAGATTTGTCTACCCTGAATCACTGAAGACTGAAACCCGAACCCCCAAGCTTAAAATTGAACCGTAACCCCGGAACCCTCGAATCCCCCAACACTGAACACCGCGAACCCTCGGACCCAACATTCTCAACCCCCAAACCCCCAAACTCTGCGCACTGAACCCTAGGCCCCCAAACCCAAAGCCCAAAACCTTAAACCCTAAGTAGTAAACTCTGAAACCGGAAGCCCGAACCCTAAACCCTAAACCCTAAACCCCAAACCCTAAGCCCTAAACCCTTCGGAAGCCCTAAGCTTAGGAACTATGAGCCAAATCCCTCTGGCTCAAGCCCGTGACTCTTTGGGCCGAAACCGGACATGTTTAAGGGTTTAAGGGTTTTGCTGAAGAGCATGTCCGTTGCCCGAAGACAGAACGTAGTGTTGCAGTGCTGCAGTCTATGTCCGGCGCTTGTTTATGGCTTCAAGGGAAGGGCTACGAAGTAACCCCTTGAGCCATGCGACTTTAAGGTTCGGCCTTGCAAGGCAACAGCTTAGCACACGTGTACATTCAGCTAGGCAGACACTTGCATAAAGAAGGGCTTTTTCGAACCAGTAGTTGCAGAAGCTTGATTGCACAGCTTTGTGTTCGCGGAAAAGGTAGTAAGACCGCTGTGCGTTTGAGCTCATGGTGGCAGCCCCAATTCGTTAAGGGAGTGATCCGAAGCTTCCGGGGAGCAATCTGCTCTTTGCAGGTTTAGGGTTTAGGGCTTTTTGAGGATGTCTAGGGTTTGGAAGCACCTTTCGGCAGTCCCGTTGAGGGTTTAGAGTTTAGGGTTTAGGCGCGATTCTTTTGCCGACTCGAGTTGTTGTGAAGTACAGTAAAACATGCTCCCGAACTCTAAACCCGAAGCCCTGAACACTAAGGCTTGTTTTCATGATCTGGACATTTCATGGGGTCCTGCCTTCCCGGTTTCTTGGGGATCACAGCACGGACCTGGGTCTTGATGCCTAGGAGGGCTTTGTGCCGAGGTCATCAGCGCGATCTTCGTGGAAAGCACGATGATGGTTCTGCCCTTATGTGCAGGGGTTTTTGACTTGAAGCCTGGGATAACTACGGGCTACGGGGCAGCCAAAGAGAGCCCATGTAGGTGGGGCCGTTGACTGGAAACTACGAACCCTAAAGCCTGAACCCTAGACCCCAAACCCTAAACCCTGAACCCTAAACCCTAAACCGTCCCCTAGGATTCAGATTCCTTCTTTCCTTCCTCCTTTCCTTCCTCCACCCCTCCGTGGTTCACCGTGTCCTTGTTCAACAAGGCCTTACTTAGCAACCCTTGTGGAGCACCGAAGAGAATCTCTAAAGGAACTACCCCGAGCCCTAACACTCCAAGCCGAAGCTCGAATACCTGAAACCCTAAGCCTTTGACCCTAGATCTTTAGGGATCATATGAGTGGTTGTATGGTCCCTCTTTGGGTCCCTAATATAGTACGGCACCTATTATTTAGGGTACCCGAAAAGGGACCCTAATTTTGACAACCACTTAGTAGGCCCCAGCGAGCCCAAACGCCTCAAACGAATCTCAAGGCCGCTACGGAAGGGGAGAAGGCTGCAAAGGCGGGCTTTCAGGGTTCAGAAGGGGCTAGGGTTAACTTACATGGCTTAGGGTGTCCTCTTTGGGCCAAGCTTAGGGTTTAGAGTTTCGGGGGAAGTTGGGAATTTAGGGTTTAAGGGCAAGTTTATTTAGGGCTTGGAGTTTGAGTTTAGTGAGGATTAAGTTGGGTCAGGGGTGCTTGCGACTTGGGCATATTGCAGGTGATTGGGCTTGATGGGCTCATGGGTTTGTAGACAGTATAGGTCTAATGGCGGTTGTATGGTTTGTATCTCTAACTCTTCTTCTTATGGTTTAGTGCATAGGAGTAGACTCTCATAGAGTTGTGGGCTCTGAAATCTCGGATTCACGGAGTGTACCCTGAGCCGGAAACTTTGAGGATTCTCCGCCAGGAAGAGTTTTAGGTTCTATGGTTGGGGTCTGGGTTTGGGCAGAGTTTTAGCTAGGTTTCAGGGTTGAAGGCTGTTGTGTCGAGGTTGTCTTCCATGCCTCAACCCTAAGCCCTAAACCCAAGACCCCGGATCCTTGGAAGTCCTTCAGCGGACCCTTCTTAGCCCTACTGACTCTCTAAAAAGGGACCGGGTCTATATCCCCGACTGTATCCCCAAGGGTCCCCCTAACCCCAGCTCTTGTTAGAAAGCATTCAGGCACAGCGTTTAGCCGATGAGAAGCTGTGGGTAACTCGGCTCGGCTCCCAGCTGTTGCCAGTTCAGGGTTTAGGGTTTCAGGGTCTAGGGTTTAGGGTTTCAGGGTTTAGGGTTTCAGGGTTTAGGGTTTCAGGGTTTCAGGGTTTAAGGGTTTAGCGTTTAAGGGTTTAGGGTTTCAGGGTTTAGGGTTTCAGGGTTTAGGGTTTCAGGTTCAGGGTTTAGGGTTTCAGGGTTTCAGGGTCTTATGGTTTAAGGGTTTAGGGTTTTGGGGTTTTCAGAGTGTAGGGGCTTAGACTTCGCAGAAGGGGTACTGCCCTCGCTCTGTAACAGTTGGATAATATTTATACTATGATATTTTTCAGAGACCTGAATAGCCTTAACACGACGTCTGAGTACCCAATCTTTAGGCTTCAGGGTGTGGGGATTGAACTCATGGGTTTGGGGACTAGGGCGGGACTGTCGGTTTGAGGGTGTGGGCATTTAGGGGATGAGGTGCTGAGGGTTCACGGTGGGGTGGCCTGCATTTCGGGGTTCATGGATTGGACCGCAACATGGGTTGGCCTGGTGATTCAAGACTCTATGGTTTAGGGGTGAGGGTGTAAGCCTTTGGGGTCTAGGGTCTACGGTGTTCCCTTCCCACATCAGTCTTCAAGGTGGGATTAAGCCGTCTGGGTTGGAAATCGCTGAGGATTGCCACGCTGCTGCGTGTCATCATGCAGCACGCAGCCACCTGTCGCAAGATGCAACCCCTTAAACACTAAACCCGAAACCCTAAACCCTGAAGGTTGAGGACAAGAAGTAGTTCTGAACCCTACGCCCCGAACCCCACCAACCCAAGAAGGCCGAACTCCGAAAACCGAAAAACCAGAAACCTCTAAAGCCCAAACCCTACACCCTAGATGGGTTTAGGGCTTATAGGGGGTAGAGCCCAGATTGCAGGGTTTAGGACTTAGGGTTTAGGTAAGGATGAAGGACTAGCAGTGCTCGGGGCAGAAGGGCTTGGCGGTTCAGGGGCGCAGATCCTTCCAACAAAGCCGCGAAGGTGTTAGTTAGGGATTTAGGGTTCAGGGTTTCTAGGGTTTAGGGTTTAGAGTGTAGAGTTTGGGCTTTAGAGGTTTCTGGTTCTGGGGTTTGGGGACTTTTAGCTGGGTTTTAGTGCTTAGGGTTTTCCGGGTTTTAGGGTTAAGGACCCCCCCATGGTGGAGTGTCCCTTTGTCCTGGCGGCAAACGGGATTTGCTTAACGTTTAAGGTCACCTTTAACTTGGGTACCACATGTTCTGTGCAAGTGGTGGCCATCAGCCTCTGCCATGGCAGGCCGCATACTTGCAGGGTCGGGGGACTTACCGAGCAGTTATTTTAAAGAGGTATAAGGACCATAACCTCAACCAGGATCCAAAATTAGGGTACTTAGAACTCTACTGTTATTGCCTACTGACTAAGTTCCCAGACCCTCCAAGTGAGAAACCCCACCGAAAGTTTCAGAGGCAAAGCTTGTGCCAAACTGCCCCTTTCGAGGCCCCTGCTCCCTGAGACCGAAGATGTTCATCCTGGAGGGTTTAGGGTTTAGAAGCTTTGGGCTCACAAATCACAGGGCTCCAGAAATCTGACACAACTCTCTGCCGAAGCCCGGGCATACTATTTTGGGGGGCTCTTTATGATTATGACAAAAGTATAATGGGCCCCAAAACCCTACTCTAATTATTTTAAGATCTTATAGTAATAGTAGCCATTAAATACCCCTTGAAAGGAATCCTGCTCTGAGTATTAAGGCCCCTAAATTATGGTAACTCAGAAACCTCAAAGACTCGAGGATCCAGATTGGGATCGCTACGGGAGGCTGTCGGAAAATATTGACAGCCAGGCACCCAGCATAGGCCGCAGCTGGCTTTCCGACAATTTGTAATTCTCTTAGGGTTTGGGGTTCGGGGCCCGAAACCCTAAACCCTAGACCCCTAAACCCCTAAACCCTAAACCGTTAGGGTTTGGGCCTTTGGCTTTGGGGTTTAGTGTCCCTGCCGTTAGCTTTGGGCTGGGCTTGAAGATCTGTACTGCATCGATTGTAGGCTTGAGACCTCAGGTCGCTTCCCTAGGCACCCTTAAGCCTAAGCCCCCACCCGGAAGACTAGGGTCTAGGGTTTAGGGATCCGACAAGACCCTCCAGTTTAGGATGTAGAGTTTTACCAGATGTGGCTGTAACTGCAACGTCAAAGGCAGAATCGGAACGTATCCCACGTGCAGGGTGCGCACTGTGCATCACAGTATTAAGCATGTCTTCAAGTGAACCTTGGCGTACTATAGGGTCCTAAATCATTGCCAGTGTTATTTGGGGGCTCCTTATTATAACTATAGTATACTGTGCCCCAAAACCCTATTCTAATTATTAAGACTCCTATATTCCTATTCCCAGGCATTCTCTCCATTTCGCTGTCGCGACAAGAGTTCGACGAAGTTGTCCAGGCCATTCTCTGGGAACCTGGATGGTTAGAGGCTGAAGTGCCCGGAAAAGTCCACAGCAAGAGCTTCAGTATAGAAGTCTGAACCATGTATTGTAGTAGGCTTGTTATAGTTTGTACGGATTTGCTACTTCGAAGGCCCTTATGCTAAAACCTGAGAGCGCGCTTGTAAAACCCAGATTCGACCCTGTAAAATCCTACTCTGGTTGTCAAGGCCCCTATGTTACAGCAGGCATGATCGGGTCTACGAACTTTTTCCAAGACGCCTTGACGCTCGTGGTTTGGGGTTTGGTGCTTACGGATTTGAGGGAACCCTTGTTTAATAAGGTTTAAGGCACAAGTGGTGTAGTAATTCCAATAGGGTGTAGGGGTCTACTGTAGTACAGCTATATGGGGACTTAAAGGAAGAATGTTACTGGTTGTTCAGGCCCCTATACTAGGTATCGATTTGGGATAGTTGTTAATTTCCCATACTGTTTAATATAGAGCCCTAGTTATACATAGTTTTGGGGGCTCTTGAAATCGACACCTAGTATACCTAGACACCCCAAAAACCCTAGTATACCCCAGTATCCATTATTAGAGACCATAAGGGCTCTATAAAAGGGCCCTTATGGGGGCTGCTGGTAAACCCTACGCCCTAAACCTTGAAACCCTAAACCCTTTACTCTAAACCCTAAGAGGTGAGGTTGGGTTTATATAGCGTTTTTTTCAACCAGGAGCCTATAATATAAGAACAGATTCATATAATAGTAGAGGACGATAACGCAAAATACAGACTTTAGCTAAGGGTACATATTATGTAATATAGAACTATGTTAATACGATGGTTACATGATATATCGTTTAATAATGTAGAATATAAAGGAGTATGTAATATAGAAACCGACAACAACCTATGATATAAAGCCATAGCCATGAAACATTTGTATTTATATACGTAACAGTATACTACGTACATAAATGGGAGTTTCCGAAAATAGGGGACCCACTTTAGCACCCTAAATAATAGGATCCTTATTATGAGGACCCCAAAATAGGGTAACCCTAATTTTCGGAAACTCCCAAATGTAAGAGTATGCAACATACACTCGGCTCTGGGTCTTTAGGGCGCTGGGCTTTTTTGGGGTCCGACCTGCGCAGGACCAGCCAAACCAGCTCTGAAACTGCGGTCCTACCGTGTCCCACCCCTTCGGGGCTTCGGGTTTGGGGTCTAGAGTTTAGGGCTTTGGGTGTAGGGTTGAGGGTTTGGGGTTTAATTAGGGCCTTAGGGTTTAGGGTTCAGGGTTTAGGGCCTTAGAGTCTGGGGTTTAGGGTGTAGGGTTCAGGAGGTGCTACAGCGTCGACAAGGTTTAGGGCTTACGAAAGGTTTAGGGTTGAGGGTTTTCAGGGTTAGGGTTTTGGGTTATAGGGTCAAAGGTCGTGCGCCCAAGGGGCTTGGCTACGTACATCGTTTGGTACTTCGAGAAACTCCAATGCGGCTAACGTGCAACAGCACGCGTTCAAACCAGAGCTCTGAATGCCAAAGCCTAATTCCCCGAACCGACGTAAACCTTAAACCATCCTAAACCCCAAATCTACAAAGCTCGGTAATATTGAAAGCAGGCTTAAAACAATCCTTAAACCCAGAGATGCGGAATGGCAGAGCTCTAAGGAGTCCCAAGCTTCGCTTTATATGGAGCCTTAACAATTAGCATAGCATTCTTTAGGGTTTCTTCAATAGACTGCAATTAGAATATACTCCCAAAACTCTAAACCCTAACCCAATGCAAATTATCATGACCCCGCATTGGTTCACCTTCGCAGGACGAGGCGGCTGCCAAGGCGTTGGATGATCTTGACATCTGCAGAGAGGATGCGATTTCGGGGCTTTGGGGTTTGGGCTTAGGGTTTGTTTGATACGGTTTTGGGGCTTAGGGTGTAGGGTTTCGGGGCTTTGGCGTTAAGGCTTCATGGACTTGGGTCTATTCAATTCGGGTTTGGGTCTGGGGTCTCCAGCGTAGGGATTTTTAGCTTCACGATTAGCTCGTCTACGGAATCACTAGTCAAGCCGTCTTGTCCTGGGACAGCGCCGACGATTTTTCGCAACCCTAAACCCTAAACCCTAAACCCTACCCCGATACTACATGCGAAGAAGGGGTTGAGGGTCTGTGGTTTAGGGCACAGCACCTCGAGTTCAAGCATTCCCTAGTCAAGCTTAGTACTTTGGCAGCAAATATCTACCCGCCCACGCTTTGGATCCCATAGCATTCGAAACATAATTTATTTAATCAAGTATGAAAGCAGGGACCCAAATAAGGACCACTAGGAATATATCCTCAAAATAGCTACTATATACCCATTCTGTACAGTGAAATCCTAGCATAAGAACCCCATCCCGCGAGAGTTGCCTACCCTAAAGTTCTTATTTTGTATAACCTCTGGTTTTGCCAGCTTTGTAGTTTGGGTAGGCTAAGGTTCTGAGCCGCGTTCTTATCTAAACGCAGCATGTACCTTGATCCAAAATGGCCGTGGCATCTACTCTTACCTACCCTGCCCTTCCCCCTGCCCTGCCCAGCCATGCACAACCCGGCATGTTCCACTTTGGAGTTAGTGTCTGACACTATTTCGTTTTTGATTTTGCCCACCCCTGCCCCCAAGCCCAGCCCCACCCCTGCATAACAAGCCAAGCCACAACGAAACCACTTCCACCCAACATAGGATAAGAACCTGATCCCGAAAGCTGGGGTACCCTCAGGTTGTTAGTTTTGAAGCAACCTGAATTCTGTGAATCCCGCCGGGGGTAGGGGCTAAGGTGCTTAAACAGTCCGTATACGGGACGTTCACTCTAGCCCGTTATAGGGTAGGGATCCCCATTCAGGGTCTCTTCTTTTGCCTTTTGAAATTATCGTCATCAAGGAACCGTTCGCTGCTGGGGCCCTGCCACGAGGCTGTAAACACTGTTCCCGCCGCACTTTGCCCACCAAGAGTTCGCCTGAAAACACCATTCTACTTAGCAGGCCCCTACATTGCGACAGGCTTTTATGGCTCAAAGATTCTGAATTTTGTTTTGGGGCTGTGGTGTAAGGCGGTGTAAGGTTTAAGTTTCGGGAATTCTAGGCTCTGCTGCGATACATTGCTAGCAGATTTCGTGCGATCGGTGTCTTGGGGGTTATTCAGGGCTCGCGTTCGAAAACTGCTACTTCGGATACAGGCGTGAACAATTTGAATTGGAAATAATTTGCCTTATGGTTCCCATCCATCATCACGCTTGAGTATGCTACAGAACTTTGTTCAGGCTATTAAGGCGCCTCTGCTCAGCCTCCATATTACGTTATCACATGTCGACTGCTGAACGATGCACGCTTCGCAGCACCAAAAAGACTTCAAACACCCGAGCTTGAGTCTCTAGACCTCAACCTTCAGCTTCAACCTTCCACCCGAGTTCAGGGGGTCCCATAGTTTTGATGTTGGGGTTTGAAGGTTTTGGGTTTGGGCTCTTCGCGGTCTGGCTGTGCGCATACGGATCTGAGGTTTGCGGGTTTGGGGTTTAGGGCTCTGGGCTGTGAGCTTTGGGGTTTAGCCGCAGCGGCCAGCGTTTGTGCCCAGGAAGTTGAAGGTCGTAGGGTCTGGCATTTAGTTTAGGTATAGTTCCTGGTCGGGCTTGTTCGGTGTTCGTGGACAATCCGACTCCCATGACCTTTGCACTGTTTTACATGATTCACAGCTGTAGCAAGCCCTACACAATTTCACGCAGCAACATGCAACAAGTTGCCGACCTCTGTTTTAGATGCGTGAGATGACACATGTGAGCCACGTGGGCTGGTTGTAATGTTTTGCCGGAGCATTTCGCGCAACCCTAGATCATGCTTTGCATTGTTTGTGATTGCAATTGACGTGCGGACTCAGAAGCTTTCATGGGTTGTCCTGTTGGTGCTTGTACGATGGTTGGGCTTACTTGGCAATGTCAAGTATCATAACGGTGTGAACGTGATGGTGGTGATGATGATGAAGATTGTGATGACATTGGTGTTGATGTTGGTGTTGGTGTTGGTGATTCTGCTGATGACGGCCTTCATGCCGATGTTGCCGGTGACATACCTAAACCCGCATATCTTGATCCTGCAAAAGTTGTGAGATTCTGCAGGATGAGTTGTTGCCTTACGCAGCCTTGCTAAACCAGGCCCTGGACTCCATGCTCAGAGTTCGACCGCGAAGTTCCGAATGTCATGCCGCCACCATGCAAATCCAAGAAGCTGCCGCGGTTCCGTGCAACGGCCGTGGCGGAGCAATGGTGTCACTGGTGATAGAAGCAATGATGATGATCTGAACAAGCAAAAGGAAGAAGACACACATCATTGAGAGGAAGCGCTGGAATGAGAACCCTTCCGTGTACTGCATCCTATACATGATAGCCCGACGCCCTGTCTACGCCATAATGCCCTAACCCAATGACCGTAAACCCCAAATCGAGCCGCAGGATCATGCGTACCTTTCGAACATCCTCGACCCGGACAACAGTGAAGTGGGAATCCTGGGTTCGCTGGGGTTTGATTTGGGGCCGGGGGTTTCGGTTTCAGGACGTTCGTTTTTAGAGTTTGGGGTTTAGGATTTGGTTTCGGGTTTGGAGGAGCTCGAGGTCAAGATTTGGGACCTCAGTAGCATCTGCTTGAGCTTGTAGCCCATCGTCTGTACGGGCTTTTGATTGTTTTGGTGTTTCGGGCTTCGGGCTTGTGCTGTCGGCTTCAGGGTTTAGAGGCTTTTGTCGTGAAAGCGGAATTTCATGTTGTTTTCAGGACCACTTTAGCAGAAGGAGGCCAGTCTCCGATGATTTTGCTTCTGCACGTCATGGCATGTGGATTGGTGAATATATCTGCCCTTGCCCCTCAGATGCTGTGCCATTCAGGGTGCCAAATCGTCGTATGCCACAAATATATTAAATGCGGACCTAACTAGGAACCGCTCTCGAAGATGAATGCCCCCACCTTTCCATACCGTCAGCTTTCACGGCAGTCCTCGGCCCCCGAAGCAATTTCTCAACGAGCTCCGGACCTGAAGCAGATTGCTGACCAATCATGGTTTTATGCTCTCACTAAATCTTGAATCCTAAATCCCGAATCAGACAGCCCAACGCACTTGAGCTACTGGCTGCGCCGACATCCGAGGTCGTGTCGGTGACAGAAATTGTGCAAGGCGCTGCGGGTTTGGGGTCTAAGGGTTCAGCGTTCGGCAGGGAGAAGATCTTAGCCCGAAAGTTTACTCTAGAAAACCCAAAGCCAAACCCTCAACCCGAAACCCCATACCCGAACCTAAAACCCAAAACTCTAACTCCCAAAATCCACACGGTCTATTTTTCATGTGAGGAAACGACCCTTGAATACCCAGTCTTGCATAGTCGCATCAGTGATGCGTGCTTTGTAGTTCTAGCATTCTTGGGTTAGGGTGTCGAGGGACCGTTGGGACTGGGATCGCACAAGCACCGGACGACTTTGGGCTGAGTTGTTCAGATCTGTGCGGCCTAATGCCTTCCCAGCATTCTGCAAAGAATCACGGGGTGCCCCGCCAAAAACCACGGAGACTCGAACTTAGAACTTGGGGCTGGGTGCTCGTGCTTGCGGCTCTTGCCATGGTTGGTACTAGAAAAAATTGAAGGCCCTTATGGTTTGGGGTGTGGGGTTTAGTTTGCAACGAACACACTCAGCTCCCTGAATCCTAAACCCCAAGACCCAAAGACCTTAGCAACCCCTCGCCCTATACCTCCAACCAAAGCCCTAAACAACACACACTGCGAATCTGCTTTCGTCCTCAAGAAGTTTGGTTTTTTTGGGTTTTACAATAGCTGTGGTCTTTTGGCTTTACAAGAGCTGCCTAAACCCTAAACCCCACAACTCAAAGCCCCAAACCCTCAAGCCCAAGCCCCGAAACCCCAAACCCTAAACTTCACGACTCCATATTGGCAGGGATCGAGTCCCTTCGAGGGGAACCGCGGCGGAGCGATATCGCCAGGGCTTCAGGGACCCTATGTACTACTAAACCACACAGAAGGTTCTCCTGTAAGGGTTCTCATAAGGGCTCCGTTCAGAGTTTCTTTCAGAAAAGGTTAAATAAAGGCTCCTTGAAGCTGTCATAGGGGGGTTGTGGCAAGCTTTATGGACGGGGCCGTTTAGTATGTTCAGAATCCTTGCCATGCCCAGAATTTAGTAGGACCATCACCGTCAGAATTTCCAATATCCGGCTCTAAGCTAACGGACGCTCCAGATCAGCCACATGAGGCTCGAAACCCTAAACCCTAAACCCCCGAATCCTTAACCCCCAAACCCTCTACACTTGACCCTAAACCTGTATAAACTAACCCCTGCACCCGATGCCCTAGCCCTAAATGCCGTAAACGCCAAGTCCTAAGCCCGAGACCTCCAAAGCCACATTGGAAGTAAATACGCCTTGCAGACGTCCAAAGTGCGAACCATGGGTTTGGGGTGTAGGGTGGGTTTAGGATTTAGGGTTAAGGGCCTAAGGTTTAGGCTTTTGAATTTAGAGCTTATATAGGGTTCACCGTCAAGCCTAAGCTATGCCCTAAACAGGAATTTCGCGCTTTCGGGCTCGAGGGTTGAAACCGTGGGCTTTAGGGTTGTAGGGTTAGGTTTCAGGGTTTACAGAAACTGTTAAGGGTTTGGGTGCCGAAAACGGTTTGACCGCAAGTTTTGCCGAAACGTTTTGCTCGAAACGGTGGTCGTGGTGACATGTCGGTCGGCGGCCACATTGGGCGGGTCGAGGGGAGTATGTCTGCTAATGTCGTGGTCGGTCGCGCAGACATTACCAGCCTCATGTTAGAAAGTCAGGTGAGCTGGTAAATGCCGCATTTACATGAAGATTCGTTGCCGAAACGTAGCGGAAGTGTAGCGGAAGTGTCATGCAATCACGCCCGAATCGTTGGAATCGGCGGCATACCCTGCCAGAAATATTCCAGTATCTCTAAAGGGAGTGCAGTGTGGTGATGTGTACTTCCGCCGTTGATGTGTATTGCCGCCATGTAGGGTCCAATTGCTCTGATGTTGTAAGTTCACAGTGCAGCATGCCGCTTGGCATGTATGGCCGACCTTTGCGCTCCAAACCCCGACAGCATGCCCCAGCGAGAACTTCGTGGCATGCCACTACGGTTACTACAGGATTGAGTCGTTTAGCATTCTGTGGAAGTTCGAAGCATGCACAGTCTGCTGCAGAGAAAAAGTGGTGCAAACACCACGGCACAAAGACCCAGCCTCCTTGCAGAACATCCTTCCCATGCCGACATGGAGGAGAAAGAAAGCAAGGATCATGTAGGTATGTTCACAGAACTGCGTGCAAGTCGGGGGTCGATCCAAAACGCCTCGTGTTTCTCTAGGCTTCACCGACTGAGCCATGAGCGGACGCATCCCATTCTACGAGATCAATGGTCTCGACACTTCGTTTGCATTATTCTGCATTGTATAAAAGCTTTTTTCTCCATCAATGCAAACATCAGAGAGGACTCATCAGACACGGATGATCATGTCGGCTCGCCAGACGACATCGATGGTGTCGGGGGGGAGATCAGCGAGTGCCTTGCTCTGATCTGGTTTTGAGTGCTTCTGCGTTTTCCTTCGATGTCTTTGCCTTTTCCTTTTCATTCATGCCGTGCTAAGTACGAAGATGACGGCTGAGGATGATCCGAAGGAGTGTCGTGGGGTGGTGTCACGTAAAGGGCTTGTCACAATTGGAACGAAAGCTGCCTGGGGCTTGTGCAGGAGGAGTATGAGCACGACTCAGACTCCTCGATGGCATCGGATGCATCATGCCGCTCTACGGGGTTTATATGGGTCATTGCTTTCCTACGCAAGCAGGCAGTGCGATGCCTGTGAGCTGAGCGCGATTATGAGATGGTTATGGACCGTCATTTTTACCACGGTGATGATGGTCGCGGTGTTGCGAGTGGTGGTGGCGATGCTGGTGCTGGTGGTCGCACAAGATGATGATGATGATGTGATGATGATGCTGAGGATGGTACTATGGATAAGCGAGACTTTACTTTCTTCCGAGACCGGAAATTGGCCGACGAGCTGGGCTGGGCTGGGCTGGGCTGGGCTGGGCTGGGCTTGGGCTGGCTGGGTTCCATTCAGGTTGAGGATAAGTCTCCCTGCTTCGCATCGTGGCAAAGACACGCACGCAACGCAATGTTAATTCCTGTCTTGAGGGTTTAGGGTTTGGGATTTAGGGCTTGGGGGCTTAAGGCTGTTGTTTGGGGCTTTAGGGCTTCAGCTTCCTAGGAGGCCTCTCAAGTTGCAGGTTGCATTTGGTGGGGTCAGGGTTTACGGTTTAAGTGTTAGTAGGGTCATCTTCCTCGAATCAAATCCCAGCACATGGAGCCAAGTCCCAGCAAGAGGAGCTTTCTAACCAACCGAACCCTGAACTTGAATTCTGCAGTAAATACAGCTTAAACCCCGAATCCTAAATCATACCTCCAGAAAAGGACTGGGCACTTTTTGTCCAAAACGGGTCCCTGCATCCTAAATTGTATCATGAACTCACAACCCTCGTATGGAAGTCGTGATATTGACGTCTTCCACCTTTGTAGTAGCCCGTACAGCACGCTTCTAGTAACCTTGAATGGAACCTGATCCCAATTAGCAAGTAAGTTGGTAAGGCTCCCATATTACATCTTGACTCGAAGGTCGCGGTAGACCTGATGGTCCGATCGGTCCAGTTTTCTGGTGCTGCAAGCAGCTAGGGTCCAGCCGTAGGCGCTCGTATAAGGTTTAGGGTTGAGGTTTTGGGTGGAGGAACTAAGGTTTAGGGTTTGTTTTCAGGGATTCAGGTACAGAGGTAATCTTGAAACGTCATTTCGCTTAGAGCTTCATTAAACAGTTTCAATACGTAGAGATTCGAATGTCGGGGCAATGATGAAGGGCTGAGGGCTTAGGGCATAGGATTCGTTTAGGGCTCAGGGTTCAGGATTGAGGTTAGGAATCACGTTCACAAGTTGCTACTCGGATCAAATCGTAAGATCGTGGGCTCAACAGCTTCAGCTTTAATCCGACAACTCTTACAAGTCCTAAAGCGACATGACGGTGTCAAGTTCGACTCTAAGGGTCCTGATACTTTTGGGGCCCTCCAACTAGGACTTCGGAGACCCCAAAGAGACCCAAAGGATTTCGTTCGGAGGTTCCGGATCCTCCCAGGGAGATACCTGGGACCCTTTGCTTTGAGAACCATTGTGGCGGATATGGGACTTAATAAGTAAGGTTATCAGTACCTTACTGGGGGTTATACGTAGCTATGTGTAGAGTTACCTTACTCATAAGCCTAGTTGCTGTGTGCCATAATCCTTTAAATCGGACCCTTAGGGTCGTCCCTGGGGCGCCGAAGCTGAGTTTAAACCTGACCGGACCTTAGCCCGGTACCCGAAGAATAATAGTAACAATAATAGCTTAGTATTAAAAGTAATAATGACAGCAATAAGAGTTACATTAATCATCACAGTCACATTAACAGTAGCAATAGCAATAACGATAGCGATAGCGATCGCAAAGGCAATGGCAATAGCAACACCAACAGCAATAGCAAGAACAATAGCAACAACAATAATGATACTACTACTAGTAATAATGATAGTCACAGTAGTAGTAATAATCGTAAGAATAACCATTAGAGTACAGAGTCTGAAGCGGACTGTAAACTAAAAGTCCTCGACAAGCCTATAAGTAGCTTAGACGTACAGGCTGCCTTAAATCCAAGCTGCCCTCATGGTTGCTAGTCTTTGCTTTTTGAGGCGAGTGCGCTTGGGGATAGGGTTGCAGGCTAAGGGTGTTCACAGCGTCAGTATTGTATTAGGAGTGCCTTGGGGCTTCAGAGGCTCTAGAACCCGAGCTGTCGTTAATTTGAACCCGGGCCCACAGTCTCAACATACTACAGGGGCCTTCATAATGGGATTTTGGGTACAAAGTACTCGACTTGTATCAAGGGGTACTAGACACACCTGACCCCACACCCAAGCTTTCGGTGGTATAAGAGTCGAATCTTTCAGTGAACCGTTCAAGGCGATCTTAGGGCGGGTCTTTCGGGTTTCCGATGGTAGGGCTGCGGGCTGCACCCGAAATCCTAAGCCCCAAACCCTAAGCTCTAAGTCCCAAATTCATGGTTCGGGGGCTTACCCCACTTCTCGGGGAGGCTTCGCAGGCTTAGCTTTTGGGACCTTTTTGGATGAGGCTTTATCGGGCATGGTGCTACGCTCCTACTTCTGTCTAGCAGGTCCCAGCCTCGTACTCCACGGCTTCGCCTTAGTTGATCTGTCACATGGATCCGGCGACTCGGCGAGCGCAGCGAGTGGCTTCTGGCCTCGTTTGCGCGATGGCCACCGGATCTTCGGCCGCTTCTTCTGGCGAAGCCGAGTGTGAGCCAGCTGGTTCTTCTGCATCTGGTGCTGCCGGTGAGCCGCAGATTGAGGTGCTTTGCGATGCCCCGTCGTTGACTGCCGAGGCCGTGCTGTATGAACATAAGATTCGTCAGGACCTCGAGCAGGAGGCTGCCAATGCCGGGACCAGGCGACACAAGCCACGATGGAGCACGGAGCAGCATGGCTCTTGCGCCGTCTACCGAGACGGGCTGGAGGAATGCGATGTTGCCTGGCACGGCCGCACCACCGTGGCGCAGGCGAACGAGGCGGCGGCCACCTGCGGTTACCCGTACGCTGCCTGGTATGTGGGAGGCGTCACCCTGCACCTTCGTTGCCGCGGGGTGCCTTTTGGGGTTCCACCATCCACTGTGGGGTTGAGGGGGGTTGAGTTGGAGAGATTCGCAGCCCCCAAATCCTAAACCCAAGCCCTAAGCCTGTTAAGTTCGAGCGTAGACAGAACCCAGCATGAAGGCATCCCAAAGTCTAAAGCCCAGATATAAAGCCAACGAAAAACATTACGACAAAATGAGAACCAGCCTCCAGAGTCTAGGCTCAATCTGAGGTTAAGACTCGGAAACCCTAAACTCCTAAACTCTGAAACCCAAATCCTGTAGAAAATCCATATGGAACCCCCAGGCAAGCCCTCTAGAACCGATCTTGAGACCTTCTGTTTGCCTAAACTTAAACCCTAAATCCCAAACCTTCAACCCTAAACCCCACACCCTACACCCCCATACAGAACCCCTCTTCCTACAGCCCTAGACTTAAACCCTAAACCCCAACCCTGAAACCCTAAACCCCCGAAAAGAGCCCTTCTCCTCTGACCCTAAACCGAGGCTCAATCTGAACAGCATGTCGGAGCAGCTCACAGGCCTCAAGGACCCTTTGCCGCCTTCTTCTTTGAGAGTTTAGGGGTTCGGGAGTTTTGTGTTCAGGGTTGAGTGTGTTCTTATTTGTTTGAGGGTTTCGTGGTTTTGGTGGTTCAAGGATTGCGTTTTTGTCCCAGATTTCGCTGGTTAGAGATAGAATTCAAGGGTAAGGGTCTCGCGAGTTTTTGGATTTTGGTGCCGCAAACTTGAAGCATTTTAAAGTTTCGGCTTTCCTCTGCGCGCATTGCAGATCTCCCTTCCTTACAGACAGCAGCACTAATCGCAAGGATTGGATTTCCTTTCGGGGATACTCGTAACTGAAAGCCATACTGTAAGACTCATGATCAAATACAGCCCTTCCCCATCGTAGGGCTTACAGTAAAGATCCTGATATTAGGGCCCTTGCAGCGAGGGTCTGTGTGTTGGCCAGGGGTCTACGTTCCTTCACATTAGCAGGGACACTCTTGTGCAGAGCAGAGCTCGCATCTTCTATACGGTATGGGGCTTTCGGGCGTAGGAAATGAGGCGGCTTTGGGGCTTTGGGGTGTAGGATATGTGGTGTTGCGATTTTGGGACGGGGTTACGGCATTGCGCTTTAAAGTCTTTCGGGCTTAAGGGATGCAGGGCTATAGGCTATTGCAGGCATGGGCTGAGGGGTAAAAGTTTCTGGAAATTTTAGGTGAGTGTACTTAGTGCTCCGGCATGAAGATGCCTTGCACTCGCACTACTGACTTTGGGAAGGCTGATGTCGTTGGATTCCACTGGTAGCGATTGCTGTGTAACCCCCAACCCAGCCTACCATACGGGCAAGAAAGAAGTCAAGTAGCGCTTGGTCGAAAAACCCTATCTAACCTCAGCTATAGAGCCAAAGCAGTTTCAGAACTCAGATAAGCAACGACCCTGCCAAGAAGTCGCTTCATGGAGACAGCTTTGAGGCTTAGGTTACTGTCCTTAACTCATGAACAGAAATCTTGCCCTCAGTGCCCCCAGGTCCGCCTCCAGCTGCGCTAAATTCGGGTTTAGGTTTGGGACGCTCAAAAGCCCTAAGCCCTAGACCTTGAAACCTAACGGCCCTAAAGCCCGAAGCCCAACAGATTTCTAAGAGTCCCACCCCCAGCTCCCGGGTTTCTTGTGTTGGAGCTTGCTTTAAGTTACCGTGATAGGAATCTGTAATAAAGTCTATGATTTCCTTGGCATGGTCCCTTACATTATTTAAGAGTCGTTTGAATTCCTTGGCAAGAGCCAGGGCTCTGAGATCTTAAGCCAAGCAGGAGAGGTCCAGTGACGTCCTGCTCCCCGGCCGACCTTGCTGCCTTGTTCAGGGGCTTAGGATTTTTCAGTCTTTCAGGGTTTAGGGGTTTAGGGTTTACCTATAGTCTCCATTCTAGTTCCTTTTTTTGGTTAACCAGTTTGATGGTTAGGATCCTATAATCGAGATTTTGGTTAACCAAAAAAGGAGCTACAATGGAGACTGTAGGTAGGATGGTTTAGGGTGGTGGATGAAGCTTTTCGGGTGAAATATCCATCCAATCATCCTACAGCTTCCAAGCCTTGCAGCAGTCGCGGCTAGGGCTTAGGGTTTGAGCAGAAGTTGGTCGGCACAAAGCCAGCCTGAACGCGCTAACCCTCGTATCCTATGTTTCAAAGAGCCCTAACCACCAAATTTACACCATAAAAACCCACACCCGAATTTCAACGTCCGCACCCTTGAACCCTGACATCTACAGCCCGAACTAATCGACAGCTTGGATGTCTGAACCCATGCATCCCAACAGAACTTATGAAAGCCCCTGTAAGGCCTGATAAGCATGAACCCCCTTGTTAGAAACCGAAACCCTTTGCGCACCATGACAACCTCCCCACAAGTGTCTCATAAGCCCTGTTAGCAAAACCATGGCAAGCTCCTGATACAGTCCTTGTTAACCTCAGTTATCGTTGATAAACTCCTGATGAATCCTTATGAGAACCTGCTAAGCATAAAACTCTATCAAAACAAAAAGTTCCGGGCATTCGAAATACGAAGGCCCCCAAAAAACCACAGAACCTCATTGCAACCCTGATAGTATTAGTAACCCTTAGTCCGTAAGCCAGACAATAAGCCTTATTGGCTTATAGTAACAGTAACCCTCATAGTAACAGACTGAAACCCTTAAAACAACTTTTAGCAACGCCCCTATACCCGAAACCCTAAGTCTGTTCCAAAAACCCTAAACCTTAAACCCTAAACCCCCAAGAAAGAAATAAATAGAAATTGCTTGTCACTGCTTCCCTTGAGCGCCCTAAACCGTCAATTTCAAGCCCAACCCAACCCAGAACCAGGTTCCAGTCACAAAAACCAAAGTCCGATTCGGTGTTTAGTCGCAAAACCCAAATCACCAAAACTGGTTCCAGTCGCAAAACTCCTGCCCCCGACCCACTCCAGGCAGTCCAGCCCCAGCCGAACCCCCTAAACCGTCACTTTCAAATCAGCTTAATAAGGGCTGATTGTGGCCATAATAAGGGCTTAATAAGGGCTTAATATTGCCATCATAAGGATATGGGCCCAGCCCCCCAGCCCCAGCCCCAGCCCCCAGCAGCCCAGCCNCCAGCCGCCCACCGATTCTCGAAGACTGTCTCACCAGCCCAGCCCCAGCCAAGCCGCAGCCCAGCCCCGGCCCACCAAACTCAAAACATGGTTCCAAAAAAAAACTCGGTCAAAACTTTCGGTCAAAACGTTTTTGGCACCCAAACCCTTAACAATTTCTATTAAGTCCCCGCCAAACCCTAAAGCCTAATCCCTAAACCCCAAACCCTAAAACCCTAAAACCTGATTCCCAAACCCCTATGTCCCCCCCAAACCCTAAACCCTAAAACCCTAAAGCCGAATTCCTATTTCCTAAACCGCAAGACCCTAACACGTAACCTAAAGCCTCGACATTCTCCTTGAAGCCCAGGAAGCTGATCACTTCTCTGGTTAAATCCGAGGCCGGTTTAGTTCGGGTTCTGGGTTTTCCTTAAAGGGTCCCTTAAAGGGCTCAGGGGTACTAGGGTTCCGGTTGCCTCAAAGGGGGCTTACAAGGTTTAGGGGTTTTAGGGCTTTTGGGTTTGGGGCTTTGGGGTTTTAGGGCTTTAGGGTTTAGGGTTTATCTTATGGTTTAGGGTTTCGTGCCAAAAGTTAGTGTTCAAGGTTTACGAGGTTCCTGAGTAGTGCCCTTCCCGTTGTTAAAACCGAATATTGAATAGTAGGAAACAGGGTGCCCGTATTATGAAGGGGCTGCTCAGGGACCTAGCTTATTAGTACAGCATTATATGCATTGGGTTTAGCATTTCGCTTTGAGGGTTACCTGTATGGTTTGGGTCCAGGGCTAGTGTAGGGTTCAGTGAAAACAGAGGATTTGAGTGTAGAGTACGGAGCTTCGGTTGAGGGTCAACCCCCCCTGGACCCTGCGGATCCGAACGTTGAAGTCGGTGACTTACATTAGCAGAGGCCCCCAGTGTGCTTGCTTTCTCTTGGTGGTTTTGTAGAGATGTGAACGGGTTTTGAAGGGGTCCTTTGAGGTTTGACAGGTGTTAGTACAGGCCCTAAAGCCTAAACCCTTAGTTTGGGTTTCGACTTGAAGACATCAACCTCAGCCCCTGGTCGCAAACCCACCCTCTCCGCAGCTAAGACGGAACCTGAGCATGCGGCTGCATGCACCCATAACAGCGAACTCCAAGCATATCAGCCTTGGAGAGGATATAAAAAAGGCCCGTACTAGGGCCTTACAAGAGGCTGAGGCGGGCCAGCTTGGAGCACAAAGCGCTGTGAATGTACTCTCCAGAATCCTCGACACCCCTTCAGAGCCCCATCCCATGCCTTGAACTATAGACGATGAATCCCTGTAAAGGGTTCTATAAGGATTACTATGGATTCTGCTTGAAAAAGAAGTGATTTAGGGTTGAGCTCTTTGGTCCCAAGCCTCTGGGAATCCAAAGCCAGGTCTCACACAACAGACACCAATTCGATCTGGGCTAGCAAGCGTGGCTCGGCTGTTTAGGGTTCAGGGTTGTAGGGTTTGTGGGGTATGAAGGGTTTCAACTGTCTTTTGGGGGTTTGGGTTTTCGCCTTGATTTCTAGGGTTCTGAACCCCAGGACTTCTAAGCAGGTGGTGCGTCAACGGGCGGCCGGGCTCGAAGAAAGAAGCCCCTATATTGTAGGGCTTCAATTGCCTAGGGTCTTCGGTGGTCATTCCGTTGGTGAAGCCCTCGTATAGATGTTCCGCACACGCGGATGTTTTTGCCGCGAAATCCGGAAGGATCTACAACCGTCATTGAACCCTCAGCCCCTAAACCCCTAAACCCTAAACCCCTAAACGCCTAAACCCCTAAACCCCTATAGGCCCTAAACCCGAAACATTAAACCAAGAGCAGGCTAGAAAGCAACTCCAGGCCCTTCTCCACGGCCTTTCGGCGCGAGGGCAAGTTCTGTGCTTGCAGTTTCTCGTATAACCCACAGCAAGATATAGTAACCCTATGAGAGCAATATGGGTAGGGGCCTTAAACATTAGTACATTCTACTATCAGTACCATAAGGCGCCCTGAGGAATAATTTTGGAATCATTCAGGCTTCTGTATTATCACCAGCTTTGGTTCAGAGAGTTTGGCGGAACCAGAATCCTTGTCAGTGCTGGGCTGGCATTGAGTGAGGACTCTAAACCCTCAGTCTCGAACCCTACCACCGATCCCTGATGAACCCTATACCTGGCCATGGGCTCTAGACCCGAAACGCTGAGGTTCATGTCAACCTGAAGAAAGCAGCCAAAGAACGCCCTCGGATCTGGGAAAATTGGCATTCTCGCCCATTCCTGTTTTGGAAGAGCTCTATATTTGGATTTCTTGTTAGATTGAAAACAGATGACCACAAAGAGCTTTGTGAAACAAAGCCGAAGAATTTCCAGGTGCCGGAAGTATCGATCGGGTGGCATAATAAGAGCCGGTATTGCCAATGCTCACTATTTGCTGGATGTTCCAATTGATGGAAAAATATAGAGAAAGGAGGGAGAAAGGTCTGCATAAGACGAGATATGGATCTTCTATAACATGAATTTCTACATATATTTCGAAAAATATCATATATATATATATATATATATACGAGAATATCAATTTCTCTAGAAGACATCGGTCACGACGATGCCTCCGGCACTTCGAGTGTAGATGTGCTGCAAAAATCAATTACAACGGTATGTCGGGGGTTTTCGCGCGTTTTTGTCCGAAGCCTCGGATGTATTATAAATACTAATACAAACGACGTGTCACCAAGTATAATAAATGCCGTAAAAATCGACGCAAATACCCCCGCGATGGTCTTGTCGCGTTCGTGTCGACCTCGGAGCCAATATACTGGAAAAACCAATAGAAATAGCATATCTCCCCGATACGAAAGGCACTTCGAATGACTGGAATGCTGGAGACCGGGTTTCTCACGGCAAATCGGCTCCGCCCGGAATCCGTCGATCGGCCAATCTAAACGGTTCATTGTATCAGCGGAATTTAGTAATGGAATATTATCCCCCCCCCAATTCTCCCCCCCCCACCCCCGCCCGCGCATTTACGATAATATCGGCCGCGTCGGTATTTTCGGCACTTCTAGTATAGGATCTATTGCAAAAACCAATATAAACGACATATCGGTCTTCGTACATTTATATCTAACGCCTAGGGGTAATTATATTATAAAAAGTAGTACAAACACCATGCCGGCCTTCCTACGTCTACCATCAAACGTCTAAGATATGCTGTAAAATCCAATATAAATACTACGTCGGACGCAAGCATCGGCCACATCGACGTTTTCGGCACTTTGAGTGCAGGATGTGCTATAAAAATCCATCTAAACTGGCATCAAACGGCATATACGTCTTTGCACATTTACATTAATATCGGACAAGAGCAACAATAACAGCATCAACAAGAGCAGTGGCAGCAATCAGGGCAGCACCAACAAGAGCGGCAACAATATCGGGTGCAGCAACAATAGCAACCGCATCGGCAACGACAACAATATCATCAACATCAGCAACAAGAGCGACCACTACTGCAACGGCGGCTGCACCACCACCCATAATAACAGTGGTCGTAGCAATACCGTCACCGTAACGAACCGATGTCGCAGGCACTGCCAGTTAGGATATGCCGCAAATATAGATACAAATGGCGTGTCCGTCTGGGCGCGTCCAGAATGTGGTGGAGCACCAAGGACTCCCGCAGCAATAGCATCACCAAGGGCAGGAGTAGTAGCAACTTTGGTCACAGTTGCAACTCATAATAAAACGGTTGAGGCATCGGCGGGCATTTAGATTTTGTCACCGAGCTGCTGGCTGTTGCCGGTGCAAGACACCAAACGTAAACAAGAAGAGGTCGAGCTGACTCGTCGGAAGCGCTGGAATTTCATATCATTGATCGGGTTCTAGCAGCTGTCGCTGCTGGCTGAACTCGGAGGATGTAAATAGCAACGAGCAGGCAATCTTTCCGAATTGACTACCATATTTATAATTGTCCTTAAACCGGTCCGCGACCGAAACTGACAGATCTACACCTCAGTAGGTGGTCTGATTTGCAACTAAAGATTTTATAGCCCCTTCATACTTATAATTCAGATAGGCGCGATAAGGACGCGACAAGAAGCATTCATTGATGATATCCCAGGCGTGAAGTAGGAATTTCGGGCCGTTGCAGAGCAGCAGGCCAATTGTAAATCTTGTGCGAGCATTGTGGATGCCGAAGAGCAGAGTCTTCCAGAGAACGATGCCGAGGATGAGCAAGAGTGGTGGGGATTATCAGTTAGTTAGGATCTTGGGTATATAACTCCAGCCAAGGATATAGCAGCTGCAGCAAGTCTTGAGTGCAGCGGCAGCGGAGCAATTCCAGCAAGCAAATTTCAGCCATTCCATTAGCTCCAGCAGAGTCTCAACCATTATCGCATACCAACTGTCTCAGAGGGATCCCGGGTTCGGTTGGAGGTTTGCAGGGCTATAGCCAGCCACCGCCGGCTCTTAGCGTTGGTCGGTGCAGCAACTGCTGCGCTAACAAGGACAGCTGATTCGGCTGAAGAGAAGATTCCCACGGGAGATTCAAGTTGCTACAAGAGGTTCCAATTCTAACCATGGGTATATTTAGATAAAATAAATAGAAACCGTCGTCGATTCCATCGCACCTTCTATGGTTGATCCGGTGCTTACCTGTAGAGCTAACGCAGAGTGGCACGCAGAAATAAGACGAAGACACTATCCATGTAATTGATCTTCCTGGGGGGGGGGTTCTAAAGGCCTTGCAATCTGGGGGTGCAGCCGAAATGCAGAATCTTCCTTCCTTGCGATAAGATCGTAGCAAGAAACACTCCTTGATGACAGCATGGGCGTGAAATAGGAATTTCAGATCGTTGAAGAACAACAGACCAGCCTTCACGAAGAAATCATGCAGTTGCAAACCTTGTCCGAGCACATTTAGATATCTTGAATATGACCTGAGATTATCAGGCTTACGTGGGGGATCAGATCCTGATGCGGCCAAGGGCAAGGAAAAAAAGTTGGTGGTAAGACGACTGCCGCTGCTGACAAGTCTGGCATATTCCTTCAGAAGTTTGGGAAATATTAAATTCGGGCAATGGCCCTGGCAGGGGCAGCAGGGCATGGTCTTTCCAGACAGGGCAGGAAGGCAAATGGGAAGTCGCCAGCTGCTCCCCGGCCCCCCCCCCCTCCCCCCCCCCCGCTGAGTCTTTGCCCTGTGCCCAAAACAAAGTCTGTGCTCCTGCCTTGCCCTTACGCTCTGCCCTCAGACCAGGAGCAGGACAAGGTAGGGCGGCATAGGGCAAGGCAGGGCACAGTAGGGCAGGGCAAAGGCACGGCAGGGCAGAGTGTATGGATGCACTGGGTGTAGTGGCTGTTGAGTAGAGTAGCGATAATGGTGCTTGATCAAAGACACCTTTTCATCCCGAGATCTCGTGGTTCAAAATTGTAATGACTAGCATCAGCACCAAGCAACAACAAGATCGACCACTGCACCGGCGGCTGCACCGCCACCCAAAACAGCAGCGGCCGTAGCAGTACCGTCGCCGCAGCGAACCGATGCCGCAGGCACTGCCAGTATAGGAAAAGCCGCAAAAACAGATGCAAACGACGTATCCGTCTTGGCGTGTCCAGGGCATGATGGAGCCAGCAAAACCAGCAGCACCAAGGACAACAGCTGCAACTGCAGCAATGGCAACACCAAGGGCAGGAACAGTGGCAACAAATATCTTTTTGCGTTTATATCAATGTCGGAGCCTATAAGAGGAGCAACAAAAGCAACGACAACGGCGGCAGACTACTACATTAGCGGCTCCACTACCACCCGCAACAACAAGGGTCACGATGACAGCTACTACAACGGCAGTTGCAGCGCCACCAACAGCAATGGCAGCGTTTCATTTCATTCGGACGCTCTTGCAGGTAGTCCGCTCGCTCCAGGTGCAGGATGGTCAGGTTGCAGGCTTGTCTGAGGGATAATTAGTATATTTATAGAGTTATAGAATTTAGTGTGCACGACGCCACGATACCACGACGACAACAACACTAACAAGAACAAAAACAATAACAAGAACATTTCATTCGCACGCAGCGGGGAGACGATCCGGTTGGTGGTGAAACGTTGACCTCGCTTAGCGAGTGCTCAATCATGGCTTCCAGTCTGGATAGCGATGGTCCATCCTCAATGACANCAGAGCTGCAAACTATGCCAGGAGTCTGGTAAAGGAAGAGAATTCTTGAGCTGACAGTGTTGGGCTGCAGTGTCCAATCTGAGCTGCCTGCGGAGCTGACGCCTCGGACCTCATTTGTTACACTTCCATGAGTCCGGCGAGAACTGTGTGCTTCGCAGCTTGATTTTGTGCAGCATCAGTGCCATGTTGCAGTCCGCGCTGCTGTCCGCTTCACAGTCTTTGGCTGGGGTCCGTCCGGACCACGATCTCTATATTAAACAGGAGTTGGTGAGGCAGCGAAACTCTCAGCAGTGGGAGATTTGAGGCTCCCTCAATTCCCACTAGCACCGAGTTGTTTAACCGGCCCAAGTGAGGACGGCGCCAACTGGTAATGTCCACTACACCTGTCCCTGGGTGAGAAACGGTCGCCGTGCCCACCTTGGCGTGTGGCACCAGGTTCGGCGCTGTCGTAGGGGGAGCTACTCCTCCCTTAGGGGGAGTTGCTCCACCCTCTCCGACCATAGCACTCACCACCGCTCCTCCATTAGACGGACTGACTCCCAAACTTGGCGGTGCCATAATGCTANGTAGGGGGAGCTACTCCTCCCTTAGGGGGAGTTGCTCCACCCTCTCCGACCATAGCACTCACCACCGCTCCTCCATTAGACGGACTGACTCCCAAACTTGGCGGTGCCATAATGCTAGCCGGAGTGGGCGGAGGCGGTCCTGATGGAGCTCCACGTCCTGCAACAGCTACTGATGGAGCTGACCCTTTAGCTGTGACTGGNAGTGGGCGGAGGCGGTCCTGATGGAGCTCCACGTCCTGCAACAGCTACTGATGGAGCTGACCCTTTAGCTGTGACTGGCATCGGTGGCGGTGGGCCTTTTGGGCCTCCCGAGGCCTTGGAAGGTGCTCCCCGCGGCGAGTACGTCCGCGATTCATCAGAGTCGCTGGATGCCACCGCTCGGGTGGCTCTCCTCCTTCTGCGGACTGGCGGAGGCGTTCGGGATGAGGCATGTTCCCCTG
>BGNK01005847.1:1135-33652 GCA_003297005.1 Symbiodinium sp. clade A Y106
CTTACCGGTGCCAGCACTGTTGCCACGGCGACGGTTGCTGCCTGTGCCCTTGGCCGCCATGACCACCGCTGCCGCCGCTTGCACGAAAAAAGAAAACGCGACAATTAGGCTCGCCGCAGCAGGGTGCTATAAACTTCCCTGCCCCCGCCCCAACCGCCCCCCACCCCCAACCCTGCATCAACGCAAGAGCAGCACAAGCCGGACAATGCAAAACTGCCGCAAGCAACAGTGCACTACTACGGTACCACTAGTGTACTACTACTAGTACCACCACCACTACGACTACTCCTACTACTGCTACTGCTACTGCTACTGCTACTGCTACTGCTACTGCTACTGCTACTGCTACTACTACTGCTACTACTACTACTACTGCTACTGCTACTACTACTACTACTGCTACTGCTACTGCTACTGCTACTGCTACTGCTACTGCTACTGCTACTGCTACCGCTACTGCTACCGCTACTGCTACTGCTACTGCTACTGCTACTGCTACTGCTCCTGCTGCTGCTGCTACTGCTACTGCTACTGCTACGGCTACTGCTACGGCTACGGCTACAGCTACGGCTACGGCTACTGCCACTGCCACTGCTACTACTACTACTACTACTACTACTATTACTACTATTACCACCACTACTACCACCACCACTTTTGCTATAATTACTACTACCGTACTATTACTGTAATACTACTGTACTACGGCTGTACTACTACTGTATTACTACCGTACGGGTTTAGGGCTTAGGGTATGGAGGTTGGGGTTTAGGGTTTAGAAGTCTAGGATTCGTGGTTCAGGGCAATTTCAAGGGTTTGGGACCGTTTATCAGCTCGGGAGGTTGCCACTGACCTTTATGCGAGTTATGACCCATGTCACCACGTAACGGACCCTTCGGCTGTCGTTGAAATTTGCAAAGCCTACCATACAAGATACAAAAGATCAAGGGTGGACATTGGCGATACAAACTGACCGTGTCCATGAATTTTCAAAGTCTACCATAAAAAGATGCAAAAGTTCAACGGTGGAGGTTGGCGTTACAACTTACAGAGTCCTTGACATTTGCAAAGTCTGCCATACAAAGATACAAAAATTCAAGGGTGGACGTTACCCTTTGAAACTTAGAGTGTCCTTTAAATTTGCAACTTCTACCATACAAAGATACAAAATTCAAGGGTGTACGTTGGCATTACAAACTTACAGTGTGATTGAAATTTTGCAAAGTCTAACATACAAACATACAGGCATTCAAGGGTGGCACACTTAAGGTGTAAATTGAATTTTGCAAAGTTTACCATACAAAGATACAAAGATTCAAGGGTGGACGTTGGCGTTACAAACTTACAGTGTCCTTGCAATTTGCAAAGTTTCCCACACAAAGATACAAAAATTCAAGGGTGGACTTTGGCGTTACAACCTTACAGCGTCCTTGAAAGTTGCAACGTCTACCATAAAAAATACAAAAATTCAAATGTGGACATTGGCGCTACAAACTTGCAGTGTCCGTGATATTTGTCCAGTCTACCACAGAATAGCCCAAGGGTCAGAGTCTACCATACAAAGATACAAAAATTCAAGGGTGGACGGTGGCGTTACAAACTTGCAGTGCGTTTGAAATTTGCAAAAAGTCTGACATACAAAGATACAAATCCAAGGGTGGACATTGGCATTACGAACTTGCTTAGTCTACTATTATACAAAGATACAAAAATTCAAGGGTGGACGTTGGCGTTGTAAACTTACTGTGTGCTTGAAACTTGCAAAGGCTACGACACAAAGATGCAAAAATGCAAGGGTGGACTGGACGTTGGGACAAGGAAAGGCATAGGGCCTATCGCGATCGGGATAGGGGCTATGGAAAATCGATCGGGGCCTATGCCGCATAGAGGGCTAGCATCTGCACAAACTCACAGTGTCCTCGAAATTTGCAAAGCTTACCATACAAGGATACAATAATTTCCAGGTGACGGTGGAGTTGCAACATGTTGCAACTTACAGAGTCCTTCAAATGGCGTTGGCATTACAAACTTACGGTGTCCTTGGAAACTTGTAAATTGCAAAGTGTACCATACAAAGATACAAAGCTTCAAGGGTGGACGTTGGCACTACAACTTACAGTGTCCTTGTCATTTGCCAGTCCACCATACAAAAATACAACAATTCAAGGGTGGACGTAGGCGTTACTGACAGCAGGAGCGTACGGCAGCGATGGAAAGAAGCCCGGACCACTGTGAAACAAAGGCGGCAACACACGCAGCGCGCTCGGCACTGCACGCCCGCGCCCGCGCGAGCAACCGGAGGAAGACTAGGCGACACCGGCGGGTGTCGTCGAACTCAGGTTAGGTACGCTCTTTGGCTCGGTGTGCTTCAGCCAAGGCTGACCCCAGCGGTGCTGCCGCCGGCACTGGGCGACACCGGCAGAAGTAAGTGGCGAGACAAGCGTAGTGTCAACGGGAATCGCGAGATATCGCGAGTTTCTCTACACGGGCAGACCAGCGGCGATCGTGCTGTGAGAACACGACGTGGTCTCCGAAGGCATCAAGCGGACGCCCACAGCGGCATCGCGCAGGAGCACTTGGCAGAGGGAGCCGCAAGCGACGGAGAAGCAGGACCCGAAAAAGTGCTGAGCTCACAGCAGGCCCGACGGCGCGGCAGAGTCAGCCCACTGTGGAACCGTACCCAACCTCAGCAAAAACGTCGGAGGTTTGCGCGAAGCCCTGCACGACACGGCGATGGTCCAAAGTTTGCACCAAGAAATTGACATGGCATCCCGTACACGAAGGAGATCGACTGCGTCAGCCCAAGAGGCCCAGAACTCCGCAGGCGCATGCAATGCACCACTGCGCAAACCTGGATGAAGAGCAAGTTGTGCTGTGCGTGCAATTTTCTTTTTGCACGCACCTCTTGCGACTGTGCAGCGGAAAATTCCGGGTCCCGTGACAATTCTAACATCTTCTAACTACGGAGGCGGCTCGGGGTGCGGGGTCGCGCAGTACACGTCCTCGCAGGCATGGCTCCAGCAATGTGCGGCGCGCCGAGCAGCGTTGCAGCAAGGGTGCGTTGCAAAGATGTAGAGGCGCTGGGGCCCCGGTCGCAACAGCTCGGGGTATGCTACGCGTTTGCGCCTGTTTCGGGACGGCGACCACGGCACCGTCACGCGATGCGGCGAAAGGCTAAGGGCGCCCATCGCGTGTCAACAGGGACACGAGTGTGACATTGCAGTACAAAGCATCCCTGAGCGGGGTAGCCGGGTAGCCAATTACGCTACAAAGTCAAGGCGGCGGCGGCGATCGGCTGAATAGACGTCGGGGACCGATGTGCGTTCGAGCCATTGCTGCAGGAACGACCTGGCCGTCAGGTCCTACAGCTTCACGAGCAACGCGCACCCACGCGTGCTCGAGGAGCTTGGCTCTGCGGGCGAGCAGACCGGTGAGGCTGCGCGAGGGCGACGCGCAGAGGCAGCCGCAGCGGCCGCCGCAAAGCTATGAGCATGTGGTCGGGCGGCAGAGCGGTGCCAGCCTCGCACGGGGTGGCACTGAGCCCAAGCTGCAGCGTGCGGCCCCGACTCCGAGCGCAGCATGGCCTGGGCAAGGGCTGGCAAAGGGCCGCAGCCAGCCCTGGCACCTTTCGCCAGGCTCAGGCAAATCGCATTGTGTGGGGCGTAGGTCGTTGAGCTTGTCGCACCAAAACGAGCGGCCCGTGCAGCTGGCGCGGTTTAGGGTGTAGCGCACGGCCGGCCTGCTCCGGCGCGCAGGCACGCGGCGACCGAAACAGGGCCTTGGGTGAGCTCGGCAAGGCAGCGGGCCGCGGCGTCGGGGCAACGAGCGCGAAAAACAAGCAGGGCGTCGGCCCAAACAGCCCAGTAAAGGCAGCGGGGGCGGCACGTGCGGTTCACCGCAAGCCCAAGCCTCCCAGGTGCGAAGGCACCAAGGCAAGGCGGCGCGCAGCGGCGACCTCAGGGTCCGCGTTATCCTCTTCGCCCAGCAGCGCGAGCAGGCATCGCCACACGGCGTCGTCATGGCCACGCGCACAGCTGGCAGAGAGGTCGGGCGGGAGATGGCGGGCGGGTGCGCAACAGGCCACGCGCACTGGAGGTCAGACAGCATGGGGAGCTCATGCTGTAGCCGCCCATCTTTGAGCAGGCGGCATTTGCGTGGGCAACGACGAAGCACGGGTGGCCGACGGGAGCCCCGCGCCACACGCCCTCCACCAGCTCTGCGATGCCAGAAGGTGCTGGTCCGCCAGCGCGGTTGTACCCGGGTTTTGCCGAGATTTGGCGAAAACGCCGCCAAGCACTCTCAGGGGCGCAGCTGCGTGTTGGCGGCGGCGACGGCATCGTGTTGGCCAAGCGCATACAGCAAGTCATGCCGTGTCCCCGTTTGGGATAGCCCATGATATAGCCCAGAGCCGGCGCACGCACAGGCCATTACAGGCCCACGACCAGCCAGGGCACCGTCTCCGAGGCTGGCAACGGAACACCGGCCGCGCTTGTGACCAGCGTGCGTTCGAAACGTGGGCCACATGCGGCCTGCCACTTTGCAGTCCGCCCTACTCACGAAGCAGTCACCATCCCCTCAGCGGAGTTCCGGGTACTCCTCCTCCGCCGCCTGCTTAAACCGCCCCGGCTCTGTGCCTGCCGTGGTCTGCTTCTTTTTTTGGCGGACCATGTGGGCGCGGTCCCAGTGCAGTAGACCCCACCCCACCTAACCTAGCCGAAGCTCACCGCAGGCGGGAGGCGAGTGGCGGCACCTCCAACGAGTCAGCGAGGACGTGACTCAGGAGAGGCGGCTCGCCGTCAAGGATGGCAGTGTTGGAGATGGGATGGAACAGCAAGCTGGCTGCGAAGGAACGCGCAGCTGCGACAGAAACCCACACCACCGTGCGAAAAAAAAAACGCAACACATGTTGCCCGTTGCGAAGCAGCAGGGCGGAAGCATTCCAGCGAAGCGAATGGAGACAGCTCTCCGCCGCCGCACGGCCTCAGGCACGAGCTCCCGAGCGCCATGTAATGACAACGGAGCATTCTGAAGTTGAAGCTGTACTTGGGAGGCACTGCACAGTTATCGGGGGTCCGAACGGCAAGGTTTGAGCATGGAAAACACAACAACATGCTTCGACATGTTAAACCAGCTGAGCATACAGCTGGCATGGGTGCGATCTACCGCGCGGGAGCTCGAATGGAAACCCTGAGGGCAACAACCCTGGACCTCCAACGAAACCCTGCGTGTAGCATCGTGCAACAACCTCCCCAGTGGAGGCACGCAGCCCCTCGCCGTCAAGATCTAGAAGCAAGGATCGTGACCCCAGAGGCTATCACAGTAAGGACGAACTGCACGACGCATTCCCTCCCTCCCTCAGACACCTCGGCCCGTAGTGTGCAATATGCACGGGGACCTGGACTTTTTTTTGTGTCGCGGACGTGAAAAAGGTGCCGGAAAAAAATGGCATGCGTCCTGCCAGACCGCTAGCGAGCTAAGCGAGCTGACCGCCCGAGCAGTTGACCGCAAGCATTTGGCACCAGATTCCGGAGGCATTCCAATACGAGGTTGCGCAAAAACGTCAGAGCAAACACACCGGAGTTCTGCAAGCTCTAACGCGCTTCCGCGTGCTCACGGTGCAGCAGGGGTTCGCAGGCACGGGTGCGGGAAACACGCCGCCTGCATGCACCCCGCGCGGACCGCAGGCGAAGGCCACATTGACGGACGTGTGCCAGCCTTCGTGGCGCCAGTGCTCACAAATTGGGCTGCGAGTGCTGACTCAGGACCGTACTCTCTGGCAGACGCAAAAAGGGTGTGTTAAAAATAATCGCAGCCCACTTGCCCACAACCACATGCTTCGAGGAGTTCCTGGCGAACAGGCGACCGGCATCACTTGTACAGAGTGCAGTGCCGCGGACAACGAGGGGGCGAAGCATCGCACACAGGCCTGCCTTGCGAGCGAGAACCACTATCATATATAGGAATATAGGCAGTAGTTTAGCACATCGCTTGAGATCGCTTGGTGGGAAAGTTTCGAAGCCAAAACGTTCTCCCAGAGCGCCGCATGATGTTGCGTTTGTTTTTGATTTTTTTTAAGCCAGAGCCAGCGGCCGGGCCCGGAGCTGGACCGCGTGCTCGACCTCGCCGAAGCGGCCTGGCCGAGCCGCCGCTGCGCCAGCTGGCCGGTAGAAAGACCTCGGATGGACGGCCTGCAGGCGTAAGAGTCCGGGAATAAAATTTGAAGCCGAAGCGGCTCACACTGTGTGACGCGGACGGTGGCCCTTGGACCCTTGCATTGATGGCGGGAACTGCTCCGACCAAGAGTGCCAATGTCGGCTGCACGGTCCAGGCCGGTAGATTGTTTCTGCCATGCACCAACCGTTGCAGGCGAGCCACTTCCATGATCGTGCGTGGGCGTTATGCTCGGACATTAACGGCGTCAATCCTAAACCCTGAAACCCTGCACCCCAAACCCAAACTCTGAATCCCTAAACCCCTGTCTAAACCACTAAACCCTAAAACCGGAAACCCTAAACCGCTGTGCGGCGGTGCCAGTGCGGCGGTGCCAGTGCGGTCGCTGTCGGACGGCCGGACAGCCATCGGGTGGCGACAAGGTACGTCGCGATATGGCGGCAGCTGCTTGGAAGGATAAAGTCTCCTCAAGCAAGAGGCCAGAGCAGCTGCACCGTGTCACGGGCTCGTAGCGGCAAAGTAGGCCCAAAACGTGCGCTTGAGTCAGTAAAGTACAGTGCGCGGAGTGCGAGGCCAGCCATGCTTGGCGATGTCAATACGCAGCATGGCCGACGAAGCGGCAGGCTTAGCTCTTCCTCGCTCCTGGACCCCCTTTTCATTCTAATTTATACGATGGCGTTGATTGAAAAGGTACGGAACTTGCCTCAAACATCTGCGACCTCGCACAAGCTTCTTTAAAGCCTTTTCATTCAGTGATGCGTCAACTCATTCCAAGGCAGGTGAGACTTGAACATGGCCTGCGGCCACGGGTGAGTTTTGTCGTACAGGTGAAACCACGATAGACAATAGAATACCCAACAGCAAGATTCCACTTCAGAAAACATTTCATAGGAGTAGCACCACTGAGACAAGAAAGCGGAAATCCACGACATAAGGAGTGCAGAGGGCGTATGGCATTCGAGGTGAAACGAATTTGCCCGGACGTACCTCCATGCTGGAGGTCTATGGTGAGAACAGTTTAGCAGCGAAAATAAAACCCTTCTGAATCTTCTCCGTGGCCTGGCCTTGGACTTGGACTGCTTGGACTGTCACGATGCTGTCGGCAAGATCGAGAAGAAGTACTGGCCTGGGGTTCCACCACGGTGACACTGCAGCCAGGTAGTCTAGTCGTGTCAGTGGCAACAGGAAAATGAGAGTAAGAGTCCGGCACTCCAGGACGCCGTCCTGGCTTCTAGTCAGTCACTTAGAACAGAAGGCAGTAAAACCTTCGCAGCCGTAACTTTTCTCCGTGTCGCGCTGGAAGCGAACGTAATGGCGGCCGGCTGCCGGCTGCAGCCTGCGCGGCTCATAGCACGCTTTCTGCACTGACTTCACATCCTTCTCGACGAGGCCCTCGTGCACGTCGCCGTCTCCGCTCGACCAGAATCGAGCAGTCGGATGCTGGCAACGTCATTTCTGCTGCATGCTTTGACGAGCGAACTTGTCAGCTTCCGCCAAGAGCCACCTAAGACAGGACCAATTGGGCAAGTGACAGTCTCGGAGAGTGCTGCTCTAAGCCCTCTAAAACCTAGACCTAGAGCCGCCTAAGCCCTAAGCACAAGCTACTGCTCTGCCCTCGCTCCACGCCTGACTCCCGCTTCGAGTCCTTGGCCCTGCAGCGCGCAGCAGGGGTGGACGTGGAAGGGCCGCTCGCTGAAGAGCCGCTCGAACTCGAAGAGCCGTGAGAGCTCCTGCGCGTGTAGGCGTCAGGACTCAGTCACGGGAATACACATCGAAGGTCAAAAAGTTGCTCTCCACCGTCGTGTCCTGGATACTGAGTGCTTCCGGCTTGTCCTGCTTGTTGGCCAGGCACAGCAGCGGCACGCCCTTGAGCTTGTCGTGGCTGATCACTTCCACCAGTGTTGCCTTGGCCTCTTCAATCCGGATGGGATCGGCCGAGTCCACGATGAACATGACACCTGACAGCACAAGAAAACAAGCGTGCGCAAACCCCGCCCCGTCCCTTCTGTCCAAGCACGCCAGACGAGCCTTGCACTTCGGAATAGTAGTTGTGCCACACCGACCGGAAAGAGGAATGTCCACCCAAGTCCCAGAACACGGCAATCACCTCACGAGAAGAGAGCAGACCTCGCAGACGCCCAGAGTTTCTGGTGGAAGCTTTGGCGCTTGCCTTGTCGATCTGGATGCGTCCGATATTGAAGCCGATGGTTGGCGGAATCCTAAATGCAAACAAACAAACGGCGGCGGCGCAGACCACACATCTGTCACTTCAGTGCGCCTCTCCGGTGGCATGCCTTTGAGGCCGAACAGCGACTTGAGCTTTTCTAAAGTGGTGGTCTTGCCAGCGTTGTCGACACCAAGCAAAACCATGCGGCGCTCCTGCGAGCATCACTCTCACCAGAGTTCTCCACGCTATCATGCTCGCATGCGTCGCCGTCCTCCTTTTCCAGCAGCCATTGCCAGAGCCCGCAAAGAAGACTGAACATAAAGGAATGCCTTTGTCAGCAGCGTACCTTGAAATTGGGGACAATAACGAGGAGTGAACCGGAGTCAGGATTCAAACGTGCGAGCAATGTGCAACTATGAACAGGGCTCCGATAAGCGGCATGAACACAGGCGGTGACCCTTCCACCGCCACCAAGTCTGCAGCCAAACAAGTGGCTAAAAGCGAGTGCAGCCCCAAATTCCAAACCCTAATCATGTATGTTTCTCAGCCCGTTGAGAAGAGCATTAGAACAGCACCGACACAGACTCTGACTCAGAATCCCGGTTCAGATGCTCCTGCAAAGCCGAGAAACAGCTCCAGCTTGTCGCAGCCACGGCTCAGCAGGCACCGGATTCACGATATTCTTCCCATGGCCTGGCTGGAAACCTGTCTGCACACGCTGTCTTGAGATCCTCAAGATGCCCGCTCTGCAACAGAAATCAGAAAAGAAGTACCACAAGCATCTCCAGTCGCAGTCGGTTGGTAGTAACTCGCCCTTGTTGCAAAAGCTCAGGTCCATGAAACAGCTGCAGTTTAACACAATCTAGTCGATCAGGCCTGATTGCAAAACTATGGGTGGCTATGACTATACTATACGCTCGGCACAGCGTGTCTACAGCAGACTGTCCTCTGCAAGATCTGTACAGTGCACCACGTTGTGGACGTTGTTGCGTCCTGTTCAGGTAAGTGTGCTGCGGGCACAGAAAGGCCGCAACTGGCTGTGGGATGAAAGTCAACTGCTGCATTGGCTCACCATGACAGGCCCGGATGGTGTTGGGGCGCAGGTGCCTGAAAGGATGACAGCACGACAACATGCTGCAGAATACCAAGTGCATTCCCCTGTGAGAAGTTAGCAAATGTTGATGACTCGGGGCAGGGCTTGGCAACTTCAATGTCAAATGGGCCGCACAGCTCCCTTAACCTCAACATCGAGTCTGATCACTCTGCTCGTTGTCACAGATGCTCGACTTGTGGACGCTTGGTTGCGATGCCTCGGCACCACATTCTCTCCTCGCACCTGCAAGTGTCCAACACCCGCAGTTTCAAACGCAAACGCAGCAAGCGCATCGGGCATGCGGGCCTCCATAGCCAGGCAAAGGCCTGAAGCCAGCTCTGTGATCATCGAGGCGTACTGCGCCTCAGAGCGAAGCAGCGGAGCCCGTCGCGCCGGACTTGGCGCTTTGGCAGCTCTGGGCTCTTTGCACTAGGAAGGACCGTCTTGTATACCTCGATCACTCAGTGACCCGAGATCCCTTACAGCAACGCTTCCTAGCGACCCCCCACAGCCACGCGGCCTCGTAGAAGTTTTCCGCCTGGCTTTTCAGCAGCACGTACGTCTGCATCGCAGAGATCTGCAACCTGGAACCAGGCCACGGCATGCGACCGCATGAGCACGTCTTAAACCCTCAACTCATTCAACTCTACAGGAGCCCCGGCCCGGTCTCCATGATTGCCGAAATGACGGATCCCACCTGAAACAAGAGGATCTTGACGCAACAACACAAATTTGTGGGTTCAGGGCCAGGGTTTCGCACCTTTCCTTCCCGGATTGCATGAGGCCTTGCCAACACAGGCGCGATTGCAGAGGGCGGATCTTGCAACGAGGCCCCAGCCTTATGATGCAAAGGGAGCAACTATCGAAAGTCGCCGAGCAGTCTTTGCTTGCAAAAACCTGCAGAAGCGAGAGTCGAAACACGTCTTCTCGTCACTGAAGCTCTTCTTCAGCCTTCTCGCTGTCCAAGCCGACGGTTTCCACTTGAACGGCCTGAGTGGCTTTCGCGCGACACAAAGCCAGGCCGCGGTTCATGGGACTGGGAGAGCCCGGCTCGCGCCGCATCCTGACCGAGGCTTTTCCCCACTGCCTGCCGAATGAGCCAAGCACACAGAGGGACTTCTCTGAGTCGTCGGGCCTCGCGCCAGCCGTCAACACCACCCGGACCTGCTTCCCAGTGGAGAGAGAACAGGACCGGCAGCTGCAGTGTAATGCCAATCGTATCCGAGGACAAGTCCAACCAGCTCTGCGTGGATACTCATGTCCCCAGTCGTGAGGGTCTTGACCTCCCGGTACCGGCAAGCCTACCCGGCCTACCCAGGATTCCTGGCATTCTTGGCCCTTGACACGTTTGACGGTGAACCCACTGTCGTAGGCCACCGTGAAAAGATTCCCGAGATCTGCAAGCGCAGCACCTGCTATGATGGTGTAGACCTCCGCAGACAGAACGAGAGGTGTCCAGGTGCTGAATAAGAGCCGACCGGCACGCAAAACAAACTCGAGCCTGTTCGCAATTTTTCTCGAACAAATGCTGGGTCGGCACGTCGCCATATGCAATTACCCTTCAGTGGGAGCCGATGAGAACGACAAACATCACAGCGCAGGGAGTGGAATCAAAGAGCGAGGGCCAAACTTCAATTTTCGGCCGCATACGGTCAATTCGGCACCCTCAGCGCGTCGACGTTCACACTGCTTGTAGCGAGAAAGCTTTGCAATTACCTGTAGCCTGTAGCCTGTATCCTCTTAGAGCAAAGCAAGCTTGGCTTGCAAATTTCTTCCAGCAGCCGTCTTCTGAACGATCTTTGGCTGGGGCAGGGGCGATAAACAAATCTTCCAGTCTGAAAGCACCATCTTGGTCATAAACCTGCTCAAGACCAGGTTTAGATGCTCAGCTCACGTTGATAGTCTCCTTGCCGTCTAGAAGCTCCTCGCTTCAAGAAAAGGCGCTTGGACTTCGTGTCGTACCTGAGGAATCAAGGCTCTGCTCTGAGCTCCACAATCTTTTTCGTGAAATCTAAGGCGGATGCAATGAAAGCTCATTCGGACTGCCATTATGCTTGCTGTAAACGGTCAGGAGAAATTCCTCAGCAAAACTCGTCAGTCGAGAACAGCAAGCATGATCTCCAGCACGATGCAAGCAGGCGACCTTCGTCATCTGGGATGCCTCCTGAACATGTTCACCTGGGCACCACATCAAAAGAAGGTCAATACCGGCGCCCGCTCCATGGTTCCAGCTGCGACTCGGACATAAGAAGTTGTACTTGTACGCGTCCGACATCCTCTCCTCCCGAGCGTTAGCGCCGAAAACTTAATGTGCGTTAGTCAGTTCGCTTGCAACTGGAGCAACTTACCGCTCGATTCCTCCGGCTCGTGGCAGAATCAAAGCTTTGCATGCATGAAAGCCTACGTAGGACCTGGGAATCTATGGATTGAATCCTCTGCATGCATTCATGTTCGCGATGTTGCTGATTTGGCTGGATCTGCTTGCCTGTGACTGCTGTAGTCAACATGTCCAATTTCGTAACACTTTGAGCCAGAAGTTGGAGCATCAAAGTGATAAGACAGCTTATGTACGGACGACTCAAGTTTCACAAAACACATGGTGGGAAAACCAAGTTATGTCAGTTATCGCACAGGGATGAAACAACCCCGCCATCCGTGCAGACAATTACATGCGAGCTCACACTGTTCCTCGTGCGTTTTCTGCACCATTCAACCACCTTCTTGCTGGTTTTCTTCGAAAAGTGATCCCAACAAAACCTCAAAAAAGAACACAGCCTGTTCTTCTTGCAAAATGGCTTGGGGAAGTGAACTTGCCAAAGAACATGTCAACAGTACAACACAGCTGGGCCAGATTGAAATCCAACGTAGTGTCCCACATAAGAGGCACCCCAAGTCTTGGCCTATGACGAAATGTACGGTCCCAAGAAACCTTAAACCAGATTTCTTGCTTGGTTGTCGCACAAAGGGCATGCAAGCTTCCAATCACCGGCACAGAGTTGCAGCGTCCTAAAGCAGGATGAATCAATCTGCGTGTGAGGCATAATCAAGCTCGATTGCAACAGAAGTTTCTGTTGCCAAGCCGCTTCTTTTCACGGAGAGTATTGTCATGGGCCGCTTCAACCCCGCGTGTCCGTCACAGCTATCGAATACATTACATGGTGTCACACATGCGTAGCCCTGACCTGTGCTGGGTCAAGTCCAGCCCTGCAAGTTCACGAAACAGCAAGCTGACGGGCGCACGGAAGTGTGGCGCAGTCCGAATTCCGATCCAGACTTTTGCAGATTCGGTTCATGGAGACCGACTTCGACATCGCTTCACCGAATACGCTGTTATCAGATCTGTGCCCATGCAGGCGACCGTCGAAAGCCCAAGTCGCCAGGGGTTCTGGAGCGCAATGGCTCAGGGTCAGCAGAGCTGGCCACACCTTTCGGGCAGACACGGGGCAGCACCTCTGTACCTGAGCCCTGAGCAGAACCTGCCTTCCCTTGTCTCGCGAGCCTGATACTTACTTTGCACTGCAGAGAGCGTCAGGCCTCCTGCATCTCGTTGAGGCTCGATCATTGCAAGACCTCCCCCCCATAAATGCCATCAAAAATCCAAACAGGTGCAAGACTCTGGCTGCGCCTGCAAGAAAAGAGCATGATCGAGAGCGAGCTCAGGAGACTCTACGCGCATAGAGAGAAGCGCTGTTCAAGCGCCCCAAGAAAAACATGCACAGGCGACATGCCGTAATGCGAGTGTTTGAGAGAGAACACTACTTCATGCGACACTGCCTCAAAAGTCTGCCATGCGCTGCTCCACTGAGCCTGAGACGAACAAGATTTACAACATGGTCGTGAACGACAGACACTCCATGACTACATGACTACATCAGCGAACGAAACTTCCCGTTCAATGGCTCCGGCGTCGCACGAGCTCCAGTCCCTGTCTGTCCAGCTCCTGGCAACTGGAAAGAGCACAATGACCTTCCTTGCTTGTTTTCTTTTGCAGGAATTCCCGAGACTGCAAGCCCAGTGCTGAAGGTCGTCCTTCACAAGCGCCAGCACGGCGCAAAGGATGTTGTCCGTACGGCTCGCACCATTCGCGTGTCGTGCACCCTTGCCAGCTGAGGCCATGCATAAAGCGGCTGGAGGACAGGCCCCAACTAGTCAGGCAGAACAAGCTTCAGGATCAAGGACTGAGAGACTGTTGAGTTTCTTGCGACGTGGGGTGGATTCACGCAGTTCTGAAGCAACTCTACAGGTCTAAACCACCCAAAAGCGATGGTCTGGTCTCCAAAGCTTGGTTCTTCCGAGGACCCATGCGCAGCTTACGCAGTTCCAAGGCATTTCATCCAGTGCATGTCGAGCGCTTGACGAGTTTTTGCCGCGCCTCCTCACGGTGTGGAAGTGTGGCCGGCGGACTCAGAGATGAAATGTGCTTCGATCCAGGGATTGTGTCAGGGTTGTTCAGTGCTCAAAAACCCTGAGCAGTTGCTATGGACTCAAAAACCGACATCACATGACATCACACTGCAGGGTCAGCAGTTTCAAGCTTCACTCTTCCATTGAACGAAGACGGGCAGCTCTGCTGAGTTCGCGGGCTGCGCAGAATGTATCGGTCGTCTTCTCGACCCATGTGTGGTATCTGTCTGTCTGTGTGTCTTGCCCAACCGCGCTTCTGTTCTCACGTCTTTCCGCTGGTGACCGAGCACTAACAGTCACTAACAGGCCTCATTTCAACATCACTACCTCCTCGAATGACCCGACTCCCGGCATGAGAACCCCATCATCCGGATTAAGACTGCGAAGAGGTGCAGCTGCGGCTTGCTCAGTGCAGCACGCGTCAGCCCACGCATTTGCTGGTCGACCTTGCCCTGCCAGCTGATGGCACTTCAATTTCTCCCAGCTTCGCAGTAGAACTTCTAGGTCGTGCAAGCACGTACTGCTTTAAGCCGTGTGCGCCTTCTTCTGGTATCCTGGAGTCCTGCCGTTTCCTTTCGAGGTTTATAGCACTCACTAATGCTTCACGTGCCCCTGTCGACACATGTGGCCTAAATGTGCCCTGGCCGTGTCAACGTTCGATCTAAAACCACAGAGATAAATCAAGAAAACTCGGCCCCATCCTTGGAGCTCGCGAGGACCCCATCCGTTGCCCCGTGACTGCGATCAGACCCTACAAGGGGGCCTTCTTTCTTTAGTGAATCGAAGACCGGTTGCCGCTCGGCCCAGTGTGCTGAGGTCAAGCCTTTTTCTGAGATCTCTTATTGCACTGCTTCAGGCCATCCCAATACTCAGATGCTGATACCGCTAAATCTAACCTCGCCGCACGGGAAGCTAGCCCGAAACCACAACCCGAAACTGCATTGCTACACTGCCTTCGATAGGCGGCCGAGCTCCTCGACCAGGGTCGGCAAATGGCGACCCGATCTGCTTCGGAACAGGGATGCAGGCTTCTGGAGTCCTATCTCTGCGTTCGGAATACCAAAAGATGCAACGTGGAGGATGGCTTCCATGTTTACGCGGCAAAACCCGCTTCCAAAGACTCCCAACACAAACCTTTGAAGCTGTGTAGCATCCACCTCACTGTCTCGTCGAGCTTGGAAGCCCGCACGCTCTTGGCCTGTCCGCGCTACATAAAGAACACGGGCTGCCGGCTGAAATCTACTTCGCAAGTCGACCTCGGCTATGCAATGCGGCAGCCGGCAGTTCGCAAGAGCACAAGTCCACAAGCACAGCATGCGGACGGCAGTCGAACCGAGAAGGCGTTCACTTTCAAGCTCCCGGAAAGGCCTGCGCCACGAACGGGCGACTCTGGAAGCCCTATCCTGTCAAAACACATCGGAGACACCCGACCCCGAGCTCTCTCCGGACCCTGTGTTTTGCAGCCGTCCAGTCCTGGCTGCAGAGCCAGGATCGTGTGGCGAGTTCTTCCTGACAAATGCGCATGCCTGTAAACTCCTGCGCACGAACCACTTCAAACACAAAAGTGCAGCCATTCTAGGGCCAGTTGCAAATTACCAAGCCCCAAGACTCAGGCAGACTGTCTGCACCAACACATTCCCAAAACCCGCTTATTCGGCTTTGGTTGGGAGAGCCCGGAAGAGTGCACGCTCGCCACGAAAACTGTTTCGAGTGTTCCGGTTTCCGTGATAAAACAAGACGCTGCTCTTTAGCTGTAACGGGCTTGCTTGAGAAAATGGCGTCGTCTTGGCTTCGGTTCTTTGTAGCTGACATGAGCCCACTCGGATGCAGCCTCTGCGGTGGCAGGCGACGTTGTTCTATCAAGTCCTCCTGCGCATCGATCAGTTCTCGCCAAGCACTTGACCAGGCCATGGCAAAGGGCAGATAGCACATGGCTCGTGAACACTGCTGCTGACCTTGCTAAAACCTGCAAGATCCGAAATCCGACAGCGCTTCAAAAGCTGAGCTCCGTCGGCAGAGTCTGCCGGGCTGGCGCCGAGCGATAAGCCGGACGGCGCTGCCCTGTTCTCTACACTCTTCAAGTTAGTAAAGAGCTGTTGGCAGGGCAAAGCCTGCATATGCTTGCCGGCTTGTTTTGAGGGGTCACAAATCTCCCTGACTCTGGGTTTCGACTTCACGGCGAGTTGTGCTTGCGCCTTTACACTTTGGAATCTTCTTTAGTCGAAATGAAACATTGGCGGCTGATCACAACCTGGTATGTTTGGTACCTTCGCAGGCCCACTCATTGGCAACCGGCTCTAAAGAGACAAGCGACCTGGATATCACGCTAGCCACTACAGCCCTCCGGCCCTCGAAGGGGTTTCATGCGAATCAGAGAACTGACCACTTTGGATGGTACAGAAATCCCGGAAACCTGTAAGCCTGATGGTTCTCAGGTGAGAAACCCGAACACCAACAGATGCTGATTAGTCATCAATGCACCAGCTTTTCGAATGCCAGGGATCCATGCTTTCTTTCCCTGCCTGCCGCGGGAATCATGCCATTGTGCTCGGAGTCGTCCAGCACGGGCGTCGACTACGGCTCCACTCAGGCGAACATGACATCATTGTTGTTGCAAGAGAGGCTAGCTTAATTCAGTTCCCGACCACGGGAACCTGTCTTTACCTGTATAAGGCTTCCGCTCGAAATCTTATCAGATCAGATCACTGCAAAAGGGCAGGAGCCGACACGACGACAGAACGATATAAGAATCGATGGCCCTGTCCTGCGTCCCTAAACCCTAAACCCTAAACCCTAAACCCTAAGCCCTAAACCCTAAACTCTATCCGAAACAGGCTCAAAATCCAAGCTTCCAGCGATTGCACTCTCTCGGGGTGGAAGCGCACGCTCGTGCACCACGGAGCGCCTGGTTGTCCAGACAGAGAACACTTCCGGGGGGCCAAATCGGCACAAGCGTCTTCAACAATGAAAAAGCACTTCAAACGCATGCACCGTATCAGTGCCATGGAACCAACACAAACTTCCAGCAAACTCGGAACCGGACCTTGGTTCCATCGCCAGTGGCGGGCGTCGAGAGGGAGACTCCTGTGCGTGAATCTTGGTGCTTGCCTTGCGCATCTTTGTCAACGACTAAACCACCCAGAAGTAATAAGAGAAAAAGAGACACAGAAAAGCAAGAGAGAGCGAGAGGGAGAGAGAGAGAGAGAGCGAGAGAGAGAGAGATAGAGAAAAAAATAGATAGCAAGCAAAGAGAGAAAGAGAAAGAGCGGAAGAGCAAAAGAAAGAGAAAGATAAAGAGAAAGAGAAAAAGAAAGCCAAAGACAGAGAGAGACGAGGAAACGCAGAGAAAGAGGGAGAGAAAGCTTCAATCCGTAGTCGGCACCATTCTCATGACAACCGCAAGAATCGGAGCCATGTTAACGGAGGTTTTCAGCAGAATCATCATGTTAACCTTGCAGTCAAAATATGGAACTCAAGACTGACAAGCCCTGCAAGGCCAGCTGGTCTGCTGATCCTCCTCGAAACGTCGCAGAGCCTGGAACCCAGGGCAAGACGTGCTCCCCCAGACCGCGCATGTGAGGCCATCGTGCTCCCGGCCTCTTGAGGCCTGGGCGGGGGCGCGTCGTCCTAAAGCGCTTGAACGAGCACAAGTGGGTGGAATGTGCAAACGATTTCGGCTGCAGCGATAAGTCCCGGTCGTAGGAATCCTCGCTTTCGGAACGATTCTGGCGAAAGCCTTCAGTGCTGCTAAGTACCACTGCAAACTTGCACCTAGAGGCATCCTTTGCAACACCCCTGCTCCGTTGCCATTTGCTCGCCTGGATCTTGCAATGCTTCAGCCTCTTCCTGGTATGGGAAGTCACCTGAGCGCACAAATAGGCGTAAGCATCAACAAAGCGTCATTCCAAGATGCTGAGCATCAAATCCCGTCCCGGCTGCCTCCAGCATGAGCTCGATCCACTGGGTTGGTCTCTACCCCGCCAAAGTCGATCTGCCACAAACACCACAATGCAGACTGTTCGCAGGGACTCTGCTTTGACCCGAAAACGCACCATGCCTTCCACACTACAAGTAACCCTCTGAACCTCAATTCCTCAAGCCTGAAACCCTAAATCCTAAACCCCTAAACCATAACTGAAACCTCAAATGGCAGCAAAAAGTGGGTGCTGAGGGCATCGGACCATCTGCGCATCTCGCCGCTCGTCCTCGGTGACGTCCTGGAGATCTGCTGCATGCGAGCAGCGAACACTGGGGGCTCAAGTTTCAAATCCCCTGAAAAAGTCTTGCAAGCAGCGGTGGTTGGAAAGATTGGGCAAGTACCAAAAAGGACTTGCAACTAACTAACAGAAACGATGCTCCTCTGAGTCAATCTTTGTGAGGTTCGGAAGGTGATGCAAGATGTACTGCCTGTAATACCTGTGTGAGGGTTTTCAGCAAGCAAGGAGACCGGCGAAGTCAGCTGAGGCTGAGGACAGCACGGCAGGTCCGCGCAAGGGTTGTCCGCCAGCCAGAGGACCTGTGCCACGACGAACACAGCCACCGTCACATCCCCTTCTCTTGTCCCGGCAGACATTGAAGTTCAGTCCCACGGTGCCTTCATGCGCCTCAGATGCCTGAGGTACAGAATCTCTGACCTTGGCTTCAGGGCATCGAAAAAAGTTACAGCTGCATGCAGCACTAATGTGCCGAAGACGTTGCACTACCTTACCTTGCAGGGAAGCTTGCACATGAATTTGGCCTCATGTTGTCTCGGTTCCGTGTACTGACAGGAAATCCACTGCTCCCTCAGGTAGAGACAGGTCCATGATCTCGTTCTTCCTCAGATACAGCCTCAGACAGCACATAAGTGCTGCATGTGCGATGCTGTCATCTGCTGCCTCGCGCAAGCTGGGGGGGCTTTCACACTTTTCCTTGAACCCCGTAGTTGCCTTCTGTCAATAGCTGGAGCAGACCCGTCCCTGTCCTGTCCCTTCCTCGTCCACGTACCAGCGCAACCAGAAAAAATTGAGGCTCAGCACTGACTTGGCATCCCAAGCTCTGTTGAAAGCTCCCTAGCCCGGATTTCCCGTCCCCCCTGCAGCGCCGAGCCCGCGGCTCCGAGAGCTTCGGGCAATGCCTGGGAGTAGAGCACGACGCATCCAACAGCAGACTGTTCTGTAGCTTCTTACATGACAGCTTGAGGATGCTTGTTACTCCTAGAATACAGAATGGTCGGTCGCACATTGAGCTGTTCGGCCCATGGTCGGTAAAGCCTGCAAGCCCGCCACTTCTTGCTTCAGACCTGAGCCGTCGAATCGCTCCGAGCGGCTGAAGATCCACGAGGGTATTCACCTGGTTCACGCTGAGGCTCAGGACCTCTCAAGAGCCAAGACAGGAGGTTTGGAAATTTTGGAAGCTGCAAATCCATAAGCCTCCAGGTTTGGCATGGACTGGATAACCTTGGCAGCTCAGAACAACCAATCCCTTGCAGTTACCACGCAGGTCACGAAAAAGCATCCGTTCTTCCTACCCTTGCCACGGATCCGGTTTGCCATCGCACGTGACGAGTGTCTGGTGACTGAGCCTCCGACAGAAATGTCCTGACACGTCAGGTTGTCCCTAGCTGAACCCTGAACCCTAAGGCCCTAAACCCTAAATCTGAAGCCCCTTAGCCCCGGCTGGACCCGCCAGAAACCGCCTCTTAGAAGCTGGAGTGTTCAGGCATCCCACACAAAGGGGCTCGCAACCCCCGAGCGTGCATCTCCTGAAGGTCATTGCCCCACAGGTTCAAATTCTTGATGAGGTCCTAAGGTCTCGGCTTCTGGAAGTGTAGAATCTTTGGGACAATCTCTCGGGGTGACTGGGAAAGTTAAAGGCTTCAAGGCTCAGGCGTTCGTGAAAGGGGTCTGTGGCATGTGCTTCGTCGCTGTCTCAAAGAAACTGCAGACGCTACAAACAAAGCACGAGATTCCAACAGACTCTCCGACATGCGTACTAACTGGGGACAGGACCATGCGATTGCACTTCGTCCGCATGAAGACCATTTCCTGTCTTCCACTTCGTGCTGCATCTTGCGACAACCATTCACGGCAGAACGAGCAGGGACACTGAGACACCACACGGAGCTCTACGGACCTCGCGGCGACTTCGTGTGACTCGGCCGAAGCGAGCATCGGACTTTGCTGTTGCCGCGTGCTGGCGCTTTCGGTGGCTCTCGCCAGTGCGATGTCATGCGAAGAATGCTTTGGTATCTGCATACGGTTTGGGAGATCTGTGTCTCAGAGTTGCCCATTTGCCGGTGCTTCTTTCGGGCGTAAGGGGTGAGTCAGGCCTCCCAAGCATCAAGCCCGCCACTTTTCTGGATGTGCGACAAACAAGATGTAGCTTCACACATTGGAAGAACGACCTGCCATAATACTTGGCGGCAAACATCTGTGATTTATCGTTTCGCGAAGGCATGTGAAATCTGCTTCAGAACGAGTTCACGGGGTGCTCGACGGTCTTTCTTTCCACATCAGGCCTCACTGCGGCCCCTCGCCTGTCAAAGACAGGGCGACAAGGCCGGGCCTGAGTTAAGGCACGGCCACCACCACCACCATCCCCTGCACGGGTGAAGCATGAGTTTGCCTCTGGTCGAAAGCCATGCACCGAGTGCCGCACGTCTCGCGTCCGGCCTTGCCAGGTGTCCAAATACAGCATTGCTCTTCTCTCGGATCCAGCAGATGGCTCCGGCTTTCTCCATCTTGCATGATATCAGACATATCACTGCAGACCAGTCGCGGCATTCCCGGAAACGAGGCCGGAGCATGCACGAGGCTACAGAAGCACCACGGCGTCACCACGGTATCTGCTTTGCTTGCAGGGCTCTTGTGGAAGTGCCGAGAAGTAGGTGCTTCAGAGCTTTGGCTATGAGGGTGCACGGTCCAAGCTACCTGAGAACTGTGGCAGGATGTCGCAATGCAGATGCCTGATGTATGACGCTTAGACATTGCCATGGCTGAAAGCCTGCAAATGGCATTGGCAGGGCTAGGTGCAAAGGCCCAGCATGGACCACATCCTCCACAAAGAGCAGAGGCGCACAGGCATGCTTATGAAAATCTATTGCATGCATCAACGGTGTCCGCTCCGGATCCTCGGTATGCAACACCTTTCCCTCCAGCGGTAGCACGTGGAGGACGGATCACCGCCCATACTGAACGGGCAAACAAGTGATGCTTCCACATTCGAGAATTCTTCTATACAACTCGTCAACGATTCCGGAACATGGAGACACCAGGGGGTTTAGAAGAAAAGAGCTTCTGCCTAGAGCATCGAAGCTCAGTGGCAAGGGGCTCGGAAGCAGAGGTGGTCCCGGGAGCCAAACCCAAGCACTCACGAGGAGCAGGAAGTCCGAGACTCTTCAACATCGGACTCTTCCGGAAGAGGCAAGTGGAAGGAGTTGCTTTTCGGAGCGAACAAACCTGAGCTGAAGCATACAAAAGCCGGTGACATCTTCTGGGTAGAAGCACGGTGTGAAGAGATGTCATGCACCAGTTAGGGAAGCTTCATGTAATATGTGTCACAAAATGAACGGTCTCCGCACGACCCAAAGCTTTTAAATTTCGTCAAGGACACTCACAGCGAGCAAGGCCACGCAAAACAACCTCGGTCATGTGGAAAAGACTCAGATTAGCCAGCAACCTGGCACGATGCTCCTCAAACAGTAAAGCCCTTGCCTCTTGCCCACACTTTGTGCCATCAAGAGTTTCTACCCTGAAGCCTTTGACATCGGAGTGCCAAGCAACCCGCCCGAGATGATCCATGCTATCTTCGGGTGGCCACTCTGGAGGAGCTGTCCGAGGATCAAAGTTTGACCTTCCAGGGGCTACAGCATCTACGGCTGTCTGCGCTATGCGCCTTTTTGAGGGTTATGGGGTGCAGGTGTACGGTCGTCAGCTTACAGCCGGGCGATCTTGATGAAAACAGCAAGGACGAGAACGACGAGGACGACGAAGACGACGACGATGAAGACGACCATTGAGACATAGTAGCAAAGGGAGGAGGCGGAGGACGAGGCGGAGGAGGAGGAGGAGGAAGAGGAGAAAGAGGAGGAGGACCTGCCTATGCCCAGGATCTGGCCGCCGGACATGCAGAGGCCGGCCAGCGTGCCCTCACCAGCCTGGCTTACCATGATGGCCGCCTCGAAAGAGATGGGCATCAAGGGCATTGCAGAGAAGCCAAGGCCTCCGAAGGCCAAGGCTAAAAGCTCCAGCCCTCCGGGTCCATCGCCCACGTAGATCACCGTCAGAGCAGCAAGGAGCGCGAAGAGCACGCAAAGCACACAGCAGGTCGTGAGGACAGGCTTGTGCTTCCCAGTCAAACCTACGATGACGGACATAACAAGAGCCCCGAGAACACCACAGATCGTGCAAGCCACACCGAAGATGGAGGCATCATCGGCGCTGTACCCAAACGGGCCCACGAGCTGGGCAGCGAGGGTGCTCAAGGTGTTGAAAGACCCCAGACTGCAGCTGAAGGACAAGATCAGGCACCACCTCTAGAGTCTAAAGCGCCACAGCTTAATTGGCTACTACCTACGGTGCTACCACTAGAACCACCAGTACTGACCACTAGTACCACTGGTCACGAGTATTGCATCTGCTACTTCTATTATCCCTTCTACTACCTCTGCTACTTATTCTACTTCTACTACTACTACTACTACTACACTACTACTACTACTACGACGACTACTACTACGACTACGACTACGACTACGACTACCACTACGAGTACGACTACGACTACGACTACTACTACTACTACTACTACTACTACTACTACTAGTACTGCTGGCACCACTGGTAATACTCCTTTAAACTTCTCCAGGCTGCAAGTTGCCGTTGGATAGTGCCGCAGCAAGTTCCAGGCCGAAGGATTTGCCCTGGCAAGTGCTTCCCTACAAAGCCAAACATGAGGATTCCGCCGTGAAGATCGGTTATCCGGAGCCACGAGAGTCACCCAGAAGGCCCAAATGCACCGAAACAGCACCTGCGAAACCTCTCTCCAGTACACAAATGCTCCTCTCCCTGCCTCGTGATGCTTCCTGGGGCTCGGCGGCGTGGCCGGTGCCGCTCGAAAGAAGGGGAAGGTGAGGCCAAGGGACCTCCGAGATTCTGCCAATAACCAGATGAGTTCCAGCTTCACTTGGCCCCTGGAGTCCGGACAAGGCACAAAGCCGACCAGGCGAGGTGGAGGTAAAGCATCTGACGAAGGCCGAGCATCGCGGGCAGTATGAATCCAACGGCGGCGCCAACAGAACTTGATAGCCTCCACGACAGGGAACACTGATCGAGTCAAGTAAGTCGGCTGGCACATCAGGAACGGCTCTTGGCCATGCCATCGATCTCTCACCGGGGACTAAATGTGCCATGCCGGTGTTCAGAATTGAACAACTTGATGCTCTGCTCCTGCAAACAAACCTCCACGACTCTAGGACACGACGCCAAGTGTCGAAGCCAGCGTATCTGCCAGCACACGCTGGTAGGCAGGGAACCAATCTGCCGCGATCCTGGCACCAGGGGCTCAACCCACAAGCTCAAAGTCAAGCAGCTTGAGTGTCATGTTTCAATGTTTCAATGGGAGCCGGGATGACTTTGGCGGCATGTCAGTGAAGAACGGCTGTCCCACAGCAGCCAGTGCTTGTCCAGCCATCACCTCAGTCTTTCTATGGCATGATGGGATGTCCGACCAGGCGTGTCATGAACACTAACTCGTTTTGCTAAGGAGTCTAGTCATCGGCCCGTCCAGTAGCGGTTTTCCTTCAGAGATATCCCCTTCTAGACTACGCTTCTACATGCGGCACGTGCGTAGTCTCTCCCAATCCGATAGCTTCGAGCGCATGGATGTCATCGCTTGTTTCTGAAAACCCCACGCCTGCATCCCACAGGGCGTTACTGCTGGTGTTCATCTGATCGACATTCATGTTTGCTGAAATGGATCGCAGTATATCGCAGTGTATGACAGAAGTCAGCTCATCCAAGACGCCAGATACCGGGCGGTGACAGGGTCAGCAGGCAGGCACCTGGAAAGGCCCACATGAGCACTTTGTCACTTTGGTACCATCATGACAGGCCCTCCCATACTCCCATACTTCTCAGCCTCAGTACTGCTCCGAACGTCTGGAGGCAGCCACCCACCAGCAGGGCCCATCGGCAGCCCAAGACATCCATGGCGTAAGAGGCTGGGAAGTTGGCCGGCAAGTACACCTCAGCGAAGCCACGAGGCCTATGTGATAACTCTTCCGGAAAGACCTTTGCAACTCTTGCGCTAGAGCAGAGACACTGGGAGCATCTTCGCAAAATGTCGAAAGATTGGACTATGCGACTGACTGACAGAGCAGGTAAGGAACTTGACTTAAGCGAGATTCACAAAACGAACGAACTTCAGGACCTCAGTCTGCAGCACGAGCGACAATCATGAAGACCAGGGATAGGAAGTTCACATATGTTGAAGATACTCCATAGTCCTTCATGACATCAACTTCGATTGGGGCAAAGCCAATCCACATGGCCTGGCTCAATGCACCAACTTAATTAACTCTGCTAGCGCCGAGTCGGACCCCGCCTGGTTCGCCATACACCCGAACATGAAGAGCAGCAGCATCCGCCATCGTGCCGGATCAGCGCTCCACGTGGGTAGAACAGCCTGCAGAGATTGCTGCCTTCCCTGACCCCCAAGAAACACCTAAACTGCCTAAACTTCCTAAACCCAAAGCCTGAACCCTGGATCTCGAGCCTCCTCGGCTGGGCCGGCAAAGGAGGCTTCGTCCTTACCGACCTGGCCAAATCAGGGGGACACGTGCGCCTTGTGGCTGTTGGCTTTCTTTGGAGTGTCAAAGGGCAATATTCTTTAGATCCGAACTTCAATCAGCAGAGCTGGCAAGAGATGTTGAAGTCTGGCAGGGAAGACGTCACTTCGAAGCCTCTGAGCCTCTGGAGCAGCATGCCCGCAAATATTCGGTTCCCAAACTGCCCGGCAATTATCAACCACGCCCGCGGCACGAGCAGTTGAAGCGCTGCAGGCAGAACGCGGATGCGAAGCAGGCCATCATGCTCCAGAACCTCTGGCGTGTCTCTTGTTTCTGCTTTGAGGTCTACAGTCTAATGGGGGCTGTGGGGCTGTAGGAGCCCAGTTCTCAACAGCCAGCACAAGATGGGAGGTTAGCTGTAGAGCGAAAGAAGACTGGAGATGCCTAGTGTGTCTCTCGTTGTATTCCTGTAGCACCACTGCCTCACCATCGACGTTGAAAATGCCAGGCCCGTCAAAGACGATTTCGGCACTGGTGACCTGCTTGGAGTCCCAGACATCCTGGTTCAAGGACATGATCTAACTTGTGGAGGAAACCGTGATGCCAGAGATCACTCTGCGAAGAAAAAAGCGTACGGCAAGAGCTTCTTGCATGAGTAGCACATCCACCACAGTTCAATATGGTTGCTTGTTCAGGTTGTGACACGCTGAATATGGTGCCCAGACATGAACATTTCGCAAGTCCTCCAACTGTTACACTCGACAATCGGGTGACAACGATATCCTCTATATCTGACTCTGCGCTATGCGTCTTGTTGTTCTTCACCAATGCACGGCCGGAGCTCACTCAGCCAAGGAGAGGTGTGACCCTCTCCGCGCACGGCGGTTCGCTCTCTCTCTCTCTCTTCTTCTTCTTCTCCGGGGCATGAGGGGTGTCTTACGCCCCTGCGCCATTTGGCGCCCCCGTCGCTTTCGAGGAGTGTGAAAAGTTCTGGATGTTTCCCCCTGATTTGAACAGGTAGTTTGTTATCTCTCTCTCTCTCTCTCTCCCAGGCACAGGGGCCTGTCAAAGCCCCCGGGCATCATGCCCATCCGATGTTTTATCGGGATGAGGGGAGTGAACAACGAGTGTAGATCATCAGAAGGCTCATGCCATAAAGTATACAATAGCGAGAAGTAGATGATCGTACACTCTCAAGGACATGTGCTTTTTGACAGTTTAGCCTCCTACTGGAGAACACGTAACGATGTTGAACGTATCTATCGTTGGAGGGCATACTGGCTTCCGCCGCATTTCATCTACTCAATGGCGGGAATTGATACGTGGTGCCTTGCTGGTGATTCAACAGAGTAAGTCCATGTAGTCAGCTCTCTATATATCTCTTTCTCTCACACAACATCTCCCTGCATCTCCTTGTCACCAGTGTGTGCACCGTTCGGCAGCTTCAAGAAGCCTGCGAAAGTCTGGTCGACCGTAGCCCCCGAAGAGAGCACCTGAGCTGTGAACGGAAACGACTTGTCCGTTCGTCTTGCACAAAACAGGCTCCACAGCAAGTGCGCTCGCAGCCCTTCAGGGGAGAATTCAAGACCAGTCACGGAAAATTCCGCCAGACCATCATCGAGCTGCGCCTGTTCAACACAGAAATCCAAGACTTGAGGGCTTCTCGCCCTGCTCGAACATCTGATCTTGTGATGCAATTTCTGCCAGGAGGACCGACTCTGCTTCGAACACATCACACCGGCACTTGCACGAAAACAGAAGCAACGACCAGGAAGTAATGTTGGTCAACCCAGGTATTGACCGGGCTGCCTGTGGAACGGACCGGAGCTTGTCTGAGAAATGCTGGCACAAGCCCATGCATGCTCCAATCGTCGACAAGCTGTCGTCCTGCACCGTTCCGTCCGCGAAGGTGAGTTTGCACCTCACAGGGTATCCAGAGCTAGGCATGGCTGCGACACCTCGAAAACCTTGCCAACTGAGAATCTTCAAAAGCAAGTGCGCGCTCCTGAGGGTCTGTGGCTGCTGCTTCAGAATCATGAGGATGCTGGCAATGTCGAAGCGTGCTGGCCCAAGCCATCGCATCGGCTCAGCGACGACGTCCACCTCAGCAAAGAGCCCGAGGTAGACCATCATCACTGCCAGCAGCCGACGGTTCATGACCTCCACCTCCAGCAGGTCGACGAGAGCAACATGGCCAGCAGATATCCTGTCCAGACACCAATCCAGTATCGCATCCATCTCTGACCAGACTGATACCTCCTCACCCTGTCGCCGAATGTTCTGTCGCAGTGTCGCCGACAAGCCATTCCCAGTCCCCAATGGGATGAGGCTCACCGGGATTTGTTTACCATCTTCTCGTGAGAACATTCCATTCACCAGCTCATGGAAAGTGCCATCACCCCCCAGCGTTACAACGGCCTGGAAGTCCGCCAGTGGAAGCGTCATTCCCAGATGACGAGCGTGCCCCACACTCTCAGTTGCGATTGTCGTGCACTCGATTCCGCGCCGTTGCAATCCTGGCAGCACCATCTCCTCAAGAATCCTCTTTGCCTGTCGCTTGCCAGCATTGGGATTGTATACAAGCATCAATTTCTTGATTTCAAGCTTGGCTCCAGGAGTCTTCGACAGCGGGGGTATCAGCGGCGCTGGCTCAGGTAGATTGAAGATGCCCTCGCAACAAGTGTGCCGCAGCGAACAGCAGCAAAGGCAGCAAGAGATCGCCAATACCAGAAGTCCAACAGCCATCACAGCCAGCCTATACGTTGATCCGTCTAGCTCGCTGCCAAATACCAAGCAGATCGCCGGTAGCAGGACCTCGAATCATGTACGCAGAGGTGCATCTTGTGTCACTGCGTTTCTGGTTGATTCCCTTGAGGAGCTATCACAATTCAGTCGGCACGGAAATCTAGCATTAGCAAAACGTTGTGAACAAAAACTTGCCGAGAAGAATCTCAAAATCTGCCATCTTCGTGCCTTGCCGCTGCGAAGGTGCAGCAGACACAACAACTTCGCAGCACTCCAGTTGCCCGACTGCAGCACCCCAAGATCCCCAGCCGTTGACTTTCCGAGTCTTCCAAGCTCTCAACCTCGCTTTGCAGCCATCATCTGACCGATCGAAACAGGCGCACACCGGTCTACACATCTACGGGTTGCATCCGGCCTCAAAATGAGCATAATGCAGCAACCAGCTTACTTCTCACATTGTGTTTTTGATCGTTATTCTTGAAAAGGCGCTGTCTTATCTGTCTTGCTGTTGCCCTGCCGACTCCAAGCCGGTCACTCCGGGTGTGCGACCAAGCGTCGTTGACGGTGATGTCAGAAATCTGGGTTCCCCACCAGCTCCTCTGTCCAACAGTGCTTTCAATGCGAGGCTCCCCCCGTTACATTGTACGATGGATGCTGACCTACTCCGTCATGTTACAGGCCAAAGAACGGCTGCACACTTTGATACAGACTGGGTCTCGCCAAGGCCGAGGGTATGAAGACAAAACTCGGCTATTGCGACCTACAACCGCAGGCCTTTTCCCAGGTTCGATGCGAGGATTTGGCAATCCGGCTGCATCAGCCAGTAGCGCCATTGTAAAGCTGTCACGGTAAATTACCAGTGTTGCGGTTTCGCATGCTGGCACGCAAGCTCAATCGAATGACGGTCCATAATTTATTGTTGACAGGTCGGTGGCTTTGGTTCCAACATTCGGAACTGAACGAATGTTTTGCAACTGTACACACCATACCGGGCTTTCGTTTCATACAATGTGGTTGCCAAGCACAACCACAACAGCTGCAAATCACATCATACGCCGCACCTCTCCACGGGCAGTGCGCTTGAAAATCAGTTAACATGAGCACATTCTCACTAGAAGCCAGGCCCATTTGTTTGCTTCACTGGCTCGAAAGCAACAGCAAAATCATGCCCTGCCGGCTGCGGGAATGGGAAAACACACCTACGAGCAACTCGCATGCTATGAATTGTCGAAGCCTGCTGTGCACCAATTCACTCACTAAGGGCAGCTACGTGTTGTGAAGATAGCAAACAACATGACGAACTTGCAGGTTCTCTGCGAAAGCTAAAAATGCGAGAACGTCTTAAGGACAAAAGAGCAAGAACGGACTTCCCTCTTTTTTTACTCGCAGAGGTTGCTGAAATTGGTGCGAGGCAAAGCGATGCCCGTATCGAGAAAGAAGCAGGGCAGAGCGATGCCGAGCTGTCTTCCCCCTTTCCCGGGTTGGGTGAGTGGGTAAGTTAAGAAAGCTACGCGGTAGCTAACGGTCGACAGCCTTGAGATGCAGTGCGGCGCCGGGCGAAGCATGCATCACAGTTCTTTCCAGAAAACACTTCGACGAAAATACAAACTCACGACTAGCGTTCTCTGCGAAAGCTAAAAAATGTGAAGAACGGACTTCTCTCTTTTTTACTCGCAGAGGTTGCTGAAGTTGGTGCGAGACAAAGCGATGCCCGTATCGAGAAAGAAGCAGGACAGAACGATGCCTAGCTGTCTTTCCTCTTTTTCGTTCGGCTTCGATAACCTCTGCCTCGTAGGCTTTCTCCCCTACAGGTTGCAGGCGCAGTGTGGGAATGTCATGTGGAGAGGCACTTGGCTGCGCAGGAGATTAGGAGCGGTAGGAGCCATTGCGGCTTGAAGTGCAGTGGCCGAAACCTGTTGCCGTGCAAGGCTGCGGGACAGCGGCCACTTAACTTTCGCCGCGGCGGGCGGAACAGAGTGTGTGTGATGCTTTTGCGGCAGTCGCGGCATGCTGCTACCACTGAAGTCCACTCGGACCGGCATGGTCGGTAATGCCGGAAGTTTGCTGGCAGTAGGCAGGAGAGGGCCGAGGAAGGTCCAAATGCAGATGCGTGAGTAGATCTGCCGGATTGGAGGCATGTGGCTGTGCGAGGCTAAGCTGGACACAGACATCTCTGAGTCATCGTCGAACGGATTTAGAAGACTGGAAGAAAGCATCAAAGACGGGCAGGTGCGATGACTCGTCATCCTCTGCTTGCTGTAATGCGTGGCGGCTGATTTGGCAATGCGTGGCTGCTCCAGCTCCGGTGGTGGGCAAGTTTGTGGGACGCAGTGCTAGTCTGACTGAAAGTGCTGGCTCTCTTCCTCTCTGCTGGATGTGGCGCTACCAAAATGTATCTTTCTAGATTTTTTGCAAAGAAACACATGAAACTAGTCATCGTAGATCAAAAGAACAGTGAGCATGCCGTTGATTTGTGTTCGACCGTTTCAAGGAAAGCCAATTTGGTTTACATGAAAAAACTCGACAACCAGCCATCCAAGAAACATTATTTTCAAGAAAACGAAATGTGCATGCGCCATGCAGGAAATTGAAACTTCGAATGGCGTCAACAATTACCTTCCAGAAAAGCAGCATAACGTCCTACCCGGCTCCATGCGGAAGTTCCATTCCACGTGTTTTGGCAAAACAAGAAAACCGCATCACTTCCACAAAGCATTCGCGCCAAGATCTCAAGTGTCCATTTGGCATGGATGAAAAACTGGTTTGCACTCGCTCAAGCTGGAGTTGGTTCTTCATGTCATATTGTTGCGTGTTTCTGGAAACATCGCGAACCCTAAACATGCTGTTTCGGAAATGCTGCGGAGGCTTCTCGTGCATGACCACATTTTCTAAAGGGCTTTTCAGGCTCGTTAATGAACCCGCTCAACCGTAAAAAATTCCGTCGAAACTGCAGCTGCACTGTGCCAACTATTGTCAATTATTGGGAAATTCAGCAGAGGGCGGGTGCGCAACTGTTCACTGCTTGCAAGCTTTGGAGAGATTGCACACAACCCAGAAAATGGGTTTTTACTCCCTGGTTTCGCGCTGTGCATACAGTTTCTTGCTGGGAGATTGCTCTGCCGCAAAAACGTCCGCAAACGATTTTACAAGCCCAAAAAGCCTTCCGATCAGATTTTGGCATCTATTTTGTGTTTTCTGGCAAACTATTGGTGAATTCCAATTTTTGGTATCCGTGATTCCGGCAAGCTATCGGAGGAATTCGAGCGTACAAGGTCGTTTTTGCCGACAAGCTATTGGAGATATCCCATTTAGAAGGTCTTGTTGTTGCGACAAGCCACTCGGAAATTCATATCCGAGGTCTGGCTGCTGGGGAATTCCACTTTGGAAGGTTTTGAAAGTGTCAGTTTACCTCTTCTTTGAATATCTCCAGCATTCTGGCAGCTAGCAAGGCAGCTGCCACGCTTGGGCTCCTGAGGAAATTGCCTCGCCAGTAAACACAAAATAGATTGCCAAAATCTGGATCGGGGGTGAGTGGATTTAGGGGTTCGAATCTTACTAAAACCATGGCAAACCTTCAAGATTTGGAGAGTTTTGAGCCCCTAAATCCACTCNTAAATGGGATATCCCCAATAGCTTGTCGGCAAAAACGACCTTGTACGCTCGAATTCCCCCAATAGCTTGCCGGAATCACGGATACTAAAAATTGGAATTCCCCAATAGCTTGCCAGAAACACAAAACAGATTGCCAAAATCTGGATCGGGGGTGAGTGGATTTAGGGGTTCGAATCTTACTAAAACCATGGCAAACCTTCAAGATTTGGAGAGTGTTGAGCCCCTAAATCCACTCACCCCCGATCCAAATTTTGGCAATCTATTTTGTGTTTTCTGGCAAGCTATTGGTGAATTCCAATTCGCAATTCCTTTTTTGGGGCAAGCTATTGGGGAATTCAGCAGAGGGCGGGTCCGCAGAACTGTTCGCTGCTCGCAAGCTATAAGGAGATTGCACACAACCCGGAAAATGGTTTTTACTCCCTGGTTTCGCGCTGTGCATACAGTTTCTTGCTGGGGATTGCCCTGCCGCAAAAAACGTTCCGCAAACGATTTTACAAGCCCAAAAAGCCTTTTGAAATGGTTTTACGAGCACCGATAGAAAGACCAAGGGACCAGAAATGGGACCCTAACTGGCTCGAAAGCTGACAAAAAAAAGATTCAANCCGATAGAAAGACCAAGGGACCAGAAATGGGACCCTAACTGGCTCGAAAGCTGACAAAAAAAAGATTCAACCACGGTACCTCTTTTAGAGACCGAATTTTGCAGCGATTTCGGCTTCATAGAAGCGGCCCTTAAGTGTCTGCACACAGTATACAAATTTTGCAACCGAACTCAGTACCCATGTCTGGGTATTCTTTCGAAGCAAACGACGTATTTTGACGGAAATCCTGAAGGGTCGCGCTCCACCCTGCTGTACCCTGCCCTTTTCCCTCCTTTGGCCGATAGAGCACCAAGTAGTGCCTGAAACAATGCCCGGACAAGAGAGCCTAGATGAACCGGTCATTGTGCTCGCANGAGCACAGTGCAGCTTCTGTTGAAGTCGTCTCGACGGAGTGATCCTCAATTTTTGACGGTTGAGCGGGTTCATTAACGAGCCCGAAAAGCCCTTTAGAAAATGTGGTCGTGCACAAGGGCCCTCCGCAGTTGCTGCAACGCCTGCTTTTTGGCTGCAGTTGAACAAATGGAACTGGATGCCACATCTGGGTTATCGGACTGCCTCTGGCACTGATTTTTAATCCGCGCCCAGATTTTGCGACTCCAAAAGCGAGCTCCAAAGTGAGGGTCGTGGCGGTACCCCGCCTCCCAGAATTCGGACCCGGAAATGGGACCGTTTTTGGGGCCTGTGGAAAGTGTGCCAATACTAAAGGGCCCCAAAAACGGGTCCGAAATCCGGACCCGCTCTTGGCCCCGCTTTTCACACAAGTTGGCCCTCTCCAGTGAACTGTTCAATCTTGAAATTGGAAACAAAACGGCAGAGAACAAAAGCCTCGGGAAAGCTATGACTTCCTATGCAGAATTGCAGCAAGCAGCAGTTGCTGATGAGCAAGTTGGCAACAACGACAGGCAACAAAAATTGTGTAGCTGTGCATTTACTTCACCAACGTCTGAAGAGGGTA